>CABHPQ010169826.1:0-11236 GCA_902168405.1 Peromyscus aztecus
AAAACATCGATCCGTAATGGCTGGCTGGAGGAGCACTCAGCACCGAGTTAGAACGGATGCCCCAGAGGCACTTCAGTTTCAAGGAAATGTTGCCTTGTACCCAGCCTACCTGTTTGTACACTTCCTCAGTGTCCCCCGAGTCCAGGAAACAGTGCTGGGATCCTTTTTTTTTTTTTTTTTTTTTGCTGTGGAATGATTGCATAATTTGAGGAGAGGCCGATAAGAGGATTACTGTTCTATTGTAAATCTTTTGAAAGACCCAGTTTCTGTTCGGTACACTGTTAAGTTTTTGATTTTAAACAATGAATGACAAATCGCGAGGAAAAGAGGAGCAGAATAGGTATGCAGTCCATCATTGTAAATATTTGATACAGTTAAATAGTTCACCAGTTTTATGGGGCCTTGTTCTGTTAGCATGTGTTATTTATTTACTAGGGCTGTGCGCTTCGAGAGGACTTTTCGTGTTTGGATGGACATTGCATTCTGAATCTGGCTGGTGTGGTCTAATCCTAAAGGCCCTAATGGTTTTAACGATTACACACATTTACTCAGTGATGAATTCCTACTATAAGAACAAACAGCTTTACACTTTTTTTCTCTTTCCAGTCCAACGAGGTTTTGAATTAATGCATACTTTCGTGAGTGAGTGTGTTTGATGGAACGCTTCCTTGCTCCCTTCACAGAACCACTCATTAGTGATTTCGAATACATCTGAACCTTCCATGGCCTGTTTGCTGTTCACCTGCATTGTGGAGTTTTGATTAACGATGTCTCTGTTTAAATCCAGCTGTGCTTTTGAATCACTATAATTCTATACTTTTAAAAGCATTCTACATGTCAGATTTTCTTAAAGTCTCTACTCTGCTGCATACATGTGTGCTCTACAAATACTTTTTTAAATGGAAACGTTCCTAGGACTAGCCCATCCCTCATTTTTATGCTGTGGCTCAAGAGAAATTCGTAGTTTTGCATGTGTTGTGGGGGTTAGATAGGCCTTTCTTCTGGACTGAGCAGCTCCCTTAGCTCCGATGAGCAGGGCATAACTTTTAATACCATCTCACCAAGCATGTAACCTCGAGTAAATCATTTATTGAGCATACTACGTAGAAACGTATTAGAATGCCAGTGTTTGACCCTTCTCCGTGTTTCAGCCCAGCATGAACTTTATAAAGGTGGGCTGTGGGTTTAATTAGACATTCCACTGAGATGTGGGAGAGGGAAGAAGGGGCTAACATCAGCTTGACCGTGGACTGGGCACTGTGCCTGCTGTCGGAGGCCACCCTTGGCTCATTAGTCCTGAGGACACTCTTAGGTTATAGGTGCTTTATCAGGTTTTGCAAATCTGGAAACCGAAGTGCGGAGAGTCAGAATGACTTGCCTGTAGTGCTTAGTTCTGCTTTATAACTGGCTGATATCAAAGCCAGGATTAAAAAAAAAAAACTGTTGAGGGGGACCCTCAAGTGGGGCTTTAAACTGTTGCTCCTTATGTTACTGGTCTTTTTGAAAAAAGAGTTTAACATTTAGAGGCTGGGGGGAGGGACATGCAGGTGAAAGGTGTTATTTGTGTGTCTGATTAAAAACTACCCAGGTGTTCTGATGATGGTGACATGGCTGTCGCCACTGTTACTAAGTCCATGGTTCTCGTGTGCCGAGCCCCGATCAAGCTCACGCCAGCTCATTTTCTCACCAGCCAGGAGATAGGTCATGTACACCCCCTTGCCTTTCCTAGTTGAGAAAATTGAGACGTGAGCGGTTGTGTGGCTTCGCTGGGATCATATGGCTAATTAAGTGATGGGTAGATGAGAAAGAAGTAGGCA
This sequence comes from Peromyscus aztecus, assembly GCA_902168405.1. Taxonomy (NCBI): domain Eukaryota; kingdom Metazoa; phylum Chordata; class Mammalia; order Rodentia; family Cricetidae; genus Peromyscus; species Peromyscus aztecus. The sequence continues at coordinate 1,818 of CABHPQ010169826.1, forward strand.
GGCAGCTTCAGGAGTAGGGCTCGGGACCATTGCTACACCCTTGCCGCCTCTTGTCTAGGTAGCACTTCCTCTGAGTCAGTTCGTGCTTGAAGGATTGCTTGTTCTTAATTACTGCTCCGCCACTTCATGTGTAGGTCGTAATGCTGAAAAATTGTTTTTAATTTAGCTTTTACGAGATAGTTATATGAGTGTAATATGCAATTCTCATGTCACCAGAGGTTTTTAATAAAATAGTCAATGGGTATCTGCTTTGCAAGTCAGTGGCGGGCGGGGGCAAAGGAGTCTATAAGGAGTCTAAGGTGATGCGTGTGATGTTCCTATATATTATATAATATGTTCCCCAAAACTGAGAGGAAGCTGGGGTGTAGCTTTGTGATAGAGGGGCTTGCTTAGCCTGTGTGAGACTGAGTTCAGTCCCCAGGAATACAATAAAAGCAACAGCTCCCAACAACCACCATTGAGAAGGATGTGTATGCATACATGGATGTAAAAATGTAGGTATACATTTTGTTGAGTATCAAAACAGAAAGTTACAGTGTTGGGTGTTGAGGTGGAAGTAGGTAGGTGTGTGTTAAGGTAATGATAGAAAGATATAAGAATATTGTTCGGGAAGATACATTGTAAAACTAAACTTTCAGCCAGTAGTATATAATTCTGTTTAAACCGCAGGACAACCAATTTTGCTACTGTATCTACTTGATCCCCTCAAAGTCAAATGTCAGGGTTTTGGAAAACTCTGTTAGCTAGTTTCTCCTCTGCTGCAATGCTGTCCTCAGTCAGCTCCCCCCCCCCCCCCAGGCTTCTGTGTTGGATATGTTTCTGCTGTAACCATCCCTCACTACACAGTGGTGGGAAAGCACTTCCACTGTACCCATTCACTTCTATAATGTCCAATACGTATTCTATTTCGTTATTTATTCATTTTGATATTTGCGCTGCATTTGTACTTTGCTCATGAACTGGATGCATGCTTGATGAGGCGGTTCTGTGAGCTCCTGGACAGCTGTCTTTACTTTATCTTACCCCACTTTAGAGCTTTAGCCTTGGGCTTGATACTCAGGAGGGATTGTCCTGGGTAAGCCATTGGAATTGTGCTCACAGTAGACAGTGAAGTGTTCAGAATGAGAGCGAGGGGACTAAGGAAGGAAGGGGTGCTCTTGGCAGGTTGGATTGCGCTGTCTTTTCCTTCTGCTTTCTCTTTCACCTTCCAGCGGAAAGAGGTAGTTACATACAGTGGTATAGAGTCGTACATAGACTGACATCTGAATATTGGCAGCACGGTTCAATAGCATGGTTCATAGTTCAGTAGCCGCAGACCAAGATGGAAGTTAGCAGAATGCTTGAAGCTTGTGAGAGGGTTGTTAAAAAGACCAGTGTTTTAAGTTTCTACAATAACTGAAAAGTGGAAATCTTTATTTTTTCTGTGCCTAACCTATTTCGAGGATGTTAGCCACAAATGGTAGACTTCATTCATTTTTCACAACTGAATGAGACACAGGAATACAGTGACTTTAGTAAAGTCAAGCTACTGTTTATTTCCATTTACATGTTGTGCTTTTCAAAGTCCTGTACGGAGAGTTGGGGCGAAGGCTCAGTCAGTCAGTGCTTGCCCGAGTTTGATGTCCAGAACCCATGTGAAATGCTGTGTATTAGTTACTGCTCCGTTGCTGTGATAAAACAGCGTGACCAAAGCAGCTTATGGGAGACTTTATTTCGGATTATAGTTCCAGCAGGTTAGGAATCCATGTTGGCAGGGACAGCATGGCAGCAGGCAGCCGGAGCGGGAAGCTGAGGGAGCCCATTTTTAACAGCAGCCATGAAGCAGAGAGAGCGTGCAGGAAGTAGGATTAGGCTCTCTGCTCCCAAAGCTTACCCCCAATGAAGCACCATGTCCCCCAAACACCTGAGAACCAAGTGTTGTATGCGAGAGCCTATGGGGGACATTCCTCATTTAAACCACCACGGGTCTAGTCTGGTGGCTGCACTGGGGATCCCAGTGGCAGAGAGCCTGAAATAATAGGCAGACCTCTGGAGCTCGGCAGCCAGCTGGCCTGGCATAATTGATGAGCTCCAGATCAGCGAGAGACATTTGCGCAGAGCAGGGTGAATGGTACCTGAGTAATACCACCAGAGTTATTGTCCTCTGGTCCCCACATGCACAGGGACACACACACACACACCTACACACACACCCCTACACACATACATTCACACACACACACAGAGCTCTCTAAAAGACTTTAACAAGTTTTAAAAAAATCTCAAAGTACTGAAAAGGAGGACATGATTGCAGCCAACCAGAGGGCAAGAATAGAAAGGGCACAGTGGTAACCGGTGTTGGTTTCAAGGCTGTGTTGAAGGAACTAGAGAGTAGGAAGAGTTCAGATGTTAGTATTTTTCTGTGTGGATGTTCATCACCTCCTAGGATTGATGCGGTGAGATTGGCCTTAGAAACCCTTTGTCTTTCTGGCTCTGACTGCTGCTCCTGTCTTCCGGTCAGTTTTGTCTTAATTACGTCTTTAATGTAGTGGAGTCACGTGGTAGGATGAGACACATCAGGAATTGCATCTTATTTGTGGGCTGTTTGACCTTGACTAATTGCCGTCTCTGAGTCTGTTTCTGTGAAATAAGGATTGGGACCATTTTAAAGGGATGCTGTGATGCTCAGCTAGGTTGTGAGTACATGCAGATGAAAATAAAACTAACTCCAGCCCTAGGTCTCCGCGGGGTATCACCTGGGCGTTGGTCTGACCTTTATAATTTATGTAGCCCTTTGTGGTAACCGTTCACCCAGTTGCCTCCAGTTAAAACCATTACCACCTTGGAGTCCTCTTTTCTAATGTTGCATTATAGTTTGGCTACACTTCCCAAGACGAAGGTCTGACTCTTCAGGATAAACGCCAAGCACCATTTTCCTGTTAAATGAAGCGTTTAATGGCGTGTCCCTCAGCTGCCTTCCCTGCTTGATTTTCTGTCACTCTTTCCTTTGCTCGTTTCCTTAGTGTCAGACCCTTATTCCCTGAGCGTCCCGTCTTATTCCCTGCCTTGTCAATCTCGTGGACGCCTACTTAGCATTTAAGATGTACGTTATAATTTACTCTCCTTCATTCCCTGTGCCTGCAGGGTCATCCCCGGCTCTCATGGGCCACCTGTCATTGATTAGTCTGTCCACTGCTGTGTTCTTAGATGTCGGCACCAGGGTGTGCCCCGGAGAGCTGAAGCTGGTGACCGTTCTTCTGTTGTATGTACTGGAAGTCGACGGAAGTGTTTAAGGAAGTGAACTAATACGTGGAATTTGTAACACTTCAATTCATGATATACTATTGAAGTAGCAATCTGATCTTTAATGTCAGGAGCCATTCTTTAAAAATTCATGCTAAATTTGAAAGTCATCTGAGAATTAAAAAAAAAAAAAAAATAGCCGGGCAGTGGTGGCGCACGCCTTTAATCCCAGCACTCGGGAGGCAGAGCCAGGCGGATCTCTGTGAGTTCGAGGCCAGCCTGGGCTACCAAGTGAGTTCCAGGAAAGGTGCAAAGCTACACAGAGAAACCCTGTCTCGAAAAACAAAACAAAACAAAACAAAAAAATCTGGCCAGGGGTGGTGGCACATTCCTTTAATACCAGCATTCAAGAAGCAGGCGAACTCTGAGTTTAGGGCCAGCCTGGTCTACATAGAAAGTTCTTGATCAGCCAGGGCTACCTAGTGAGACCCTGTTTAAAAAAAGAGAAGACAAAAAAGTTGGGGGCACATATGGCCCGTTCTGCCAGCCATCCATGCACCGTTTAGTAGTCTGTAAAGAATAAATTGAAAGAAGGAAATAGTACTTATAATCCTTTTTGGTGTTTTGAGGCAGAGTCTCACTATATAGCCTGGGTCAGCCTGGACCTATAGAGATTGGATTGGTCATGAACAATGAAGATTGACCTCTGACCCTCCACATGGGCTCTGTGACATTCTCATGCCTACATGTAGACACTCATACACAGTAATAACAATTTTAAGAAATGTTTGGAAAGTGAGATCCTTAGCTTTCCTGTTCAGGCACGAGTGTTTCTACTCTGATACCATATAATCTTTGTTTATTTCTACAGTGTAGTTCTCAACACTTTTTATAAATAGAGAATCAAATTAATTTTTAGATATATCAAGTTGGTTTGGGGATGTGATTCTTTTTCTGCTTCTTACTTGTCAAGGGAAGTCAAACTGGGGATACACAGTTAGTGGGAAGATGGTTTCTTTGTTGTTTTTGTTCATTTAGACTATTAATATGTATCAGGTTCGTAGCTGTCATTTAAATTATTTATATGCATTTTATTCATGTCTTCAGATACTTTTTTTTTTCTTTTTTGAGACTGGGTTTCCTTATGTAGCTCAGGCTGGCCTCAAACTGGAGATGTTCTAGCTTTAGCTGGAATGCTCGGATGACAGGTGTGTATTACCATACCCAACTTCTAAGATACTTCATGGAAAATACTTTACCAATAACTCATCCTGATGGTTTGAGTTGTCTTAGGGATCCTTTAGTTTTCATTTCAAGCATGGATTTTACGTAGAAAAATGTCATTTTGTAGGAAGTTGTTTGACTTGCTGGGCATCATCTAATCAGTTAACACTTGGGAGTTTCTTCGTATCCCCATGTGAAGGTTAACTTTCAGTAGAGGTTGGTTGCTGTTTCTGCTGTGAGAATGCGGACTTCCAGAAGGAGAAACAGTAACACCAAGTGTACATTAGCATTGGGAGCACATTGTTCTGCTCAGTTTTTCCTTGATTGGAAATCACCTGTGGTCTTTGGGGGTCTGAAACCAGCCACGCCATTCTGCCTGCATTCAGGTATGTGAGCCACATGCGTGCAGTGCCTCCAGAGGCCCCAAGGGGGCACCAGGTCTCCCGTCAGGAGTTATGGATAGTCATAAGAACCATGTGGGTGCTGGAAACCAGACCCAGGTCCTCTGCAAGAGCCAGAGGTCCCCTCTGTCCCTGGAGACTAAATTAATCTTAGGGGATTTGACTTTAAACAGTGTTGGAAGTGTATCATCAAAACAGAAACATTGTAGGCAGACACACGCCTCAGGGTTGCTGTTAAGTGCTAACCTGCTTCTCAATATCAGACCTTAAGGTAGAAATCAGGGTCCAGATTCCAGATGTGAGAACTGGTATGCACAGATTGTCCTAGTAATTTAGCAGAATCAGGCCCAACCTCCTCCCCGCTCTTTGTGTCTTATATGTTTTAGCTGTTGCATTTGTTTATTTGTGAGTGTTTTGAGGCCATACCTTTGGACACCTGGACACCCTACCCAGAACTTTGTCTTATGTTTTTTTCATGGTGGGGGGGGGCCTTTCCCTTGTTATTTCTGCATTCCTTTGCTTTCTTTGTTTTTCCTGTATTGTGTCTGCGTGTGTGTGTGTGTGTGTGTGTGTGTGTGTGTGCCCGCGTGTGCGTATGTGTATCTGTCTCTCTGTTGTACACATGTGTGTATTTATAGAGGCCAGAAGTCAATCTTGGATGTTTCTCAGGCACCATCCACCTTGTCTTTTGAGATGGGGCATCATTAATCCAGAGCTTGTCCTGTAGGTTAGCCTGGCTGCCTAGGGAGAGCCCCAGAGTCCACTTGTTCCTGTCTCCCCCCCCCCCCCCCCACACCAGTGTTGGGGTTAAAGGACACGCCAGTACATCCTACTTCTTACATGGATTCTGGGCATCCAGCTCTTTACTCACAGCCATTTCCTAGCCCCTGACCTTTGTGTCTTCTGTGGCATTTAGCACACACTGTCACAGAAGACACTCGGGATCAATTCATTGTTTGTAAAACTGGTAAATAAAAGGAAAAATGAATTCATCCTTACATTCTGGTATATCATACAGATGGCTTAGATCGTGAGGAAAATATAAAATTTAAAAATCAACTTAATATAAGTTCAGTGGGTCTAGAGAAGGATCACAGTAGCCACGGACACACAGAGAACAGGGCTTCAGGGTCTTCAGTGAGTCACAATAGTAGTTCCTAAACTGACTAGCGGGTCTTACCATAAGAGGGAAAAACTGGTATTTTTGATTTAAAGACTTAGGATTTAGCTTTTTTGATTTTGTATCTGTATTAAACTTTTGTCATATCTGAAAGCATCTTGGTCACAAATGACATTAAGGTAACTTACTTACTTGATTTTATATGCATAATAGTTTCAGAATAAAAACATCAATATCGCTGCTAATAAGATCACTGGAAATAGTTTATGATATTTCTACTGTTTTTGTCCTTAGAAAACATTGTTAGGATCTACTTTACATTATTGTTTTAAAGTTATATATATGAAGTACCTTTTTTGTATGTGGTTAAGCTACCATCTCTATGGTAGATGTTTTTACTTTCAAAGATTTAAAAAGTTAATATTCACATGGTTTCAAGTTAAAATGCAGACTTGCAATGACACAGTGAGAGAAGTCTGGCCTCGTGACTTTTTGCTCTGCGTGGTTCCCCCTCCTTCTATAGACAATTTCTTTGGTTCTGTTTTTAATATAACCTTCCAGTTCTAAAATCAGCATGTATGTATGTGCAATTACATATATTCCATACGCAGATAAACATGTTCATGCTTTTAACTCTCCTTTTCTAGATTCAGAAGTAGCTTATGGGCCGGTGAGCAAACTTGACCAATCTGTGTGTGATTCCAGGCCTCCATGGCACCGTGGAAGGACGGAACTGTCTCCTGTCCTCCACACGTGCGCTGGGGTAAACATCTTAAAAAGTAGCGTATTATACACATTTGTTTCCCCGTTCTTAAATTTATCAGTATATCCTCAAGGTCATTCACAGCAGTGTGTATACTGTTCATCTTTTACATACACAAGTAACACTTCATTACGAGGCTGTGCCTCACCTTACACAGTTGTCCTTTGCTGTTACAAATGATGCATTTATCTTTTTTGTTTTTCCAGTTTGCCTGTGTATCCTTGGCCTGAATCCCTAAGAGCATGCTGGGTCATATGCTGCACGAACCTGTCACTTTGCTAGGTAATGCCACATTTCCTTCCAGAAGATTTGTCTCATTTTCCATTTCTAGAAATTAAGATGCTGCTGTACTCTGTAATTCAGTGAGCCTTTAAGGTATACAGTGTTGAATTAGATATACGTGGGGTAAAAGGAAGGGTCATAGTTACTGATAAAATGTCAGTTTAAATACAGGCTCCTGCCGTTGCTCTTGGCTAACCCCAGACCTAGATGGTAAGAACCCTTTGCTGAAGGAGATACCATGTACTGGATGTTAAGACTGGCACTCAGCAGACTGGCACTGAGCTGGCTGCTTCCTCCTGCTGCCTAGTTAGTGTTCATAGTGCCAGAAGGTTCTGTGAAGTCTCCTGGGGTAGAAAAGTTGTCAGTGGTCTAAACCAGCTTTGGATCCTGCATGCTGCAATCCTGACCTGCAAAGCGAGACATGCCCACGTGTGCAGCAGTGACAGGAATGTGGCGGGATTAACCAGATTGGCTTTGAGAACTGCTCCTTGACTGACACCATGAACCTGGTCGTAGACCTGTAGCTGGAGACGTCACAGGCTTTGGCACAGAACGTGCTCCTGATGTTTTACTAGCGGACACGCAGCAGCCTAACTGCCTTCGAGATATTTGTGTTATTATTGTAGGCTAGTGTGCTCCCAGCGCGGGTCAGAGAAACTTCTTTTTGCAGAGGGCAATAGCTAACGCAGAGAACCCTAAGTGGGCAGGGTGCTCAGGATAAGTGACTGCTGAGTGCTCAGCCCTAAGTGATGCCCCTGCCCCTGCCTGGCCCAGGGAACATCCCCGAGAGAGGTGGGGGATTGTAAGAAGCCGGAGGATGGAGGGACGCCACCAGAAGCTGCTCTGTGGACGTGGTGTGGCTGCTGCAGTGCCGGGCACATGGCAGCTTGGCCACCTGCATAAGATTTGCACAGGTAGAATAAGCACCCGGGGATGGAGGGGAAAAGAAAAGCATCAGCAAGAGCGGGAGAGGGCGAAGAGGTGACGGGTGAGTGAGCTTAACGATTCTGTACATAATGAGATCGCCCAAGTTTTCTGAATGTCAGTGTAGTGTAAACACATCTCAGAGTTGTTTGTTTTCTTTACCTTAGCATGACTTCATTAGTAAACTATATGAAAATGAAATACATACTTTTGGTTAGCATCGACTTTCCCTGGCTGCATATTTGTGTGTGAATTATGTAAAAAATGAAAATGGTTCTTTTAGATGAAAAAAGTAAATTAGAAAGTACTGTCTGAGCTTTCATTTGGCACGGTAAGTATTTTGAGTTAAATTAGTTGAACTTTGAGGACCGAAGGTACCATTTGCTGTTAATAAATTGGTTATCAGTAAATTTACTTACTTTGAAGTTGGGCATTTATGGATTTAGTTGATAAAATTTTGCTTGTTCATATGTGGTCACATAGTAATCTGTACTTTTGAGAGAATGTTAATATTGTGTCTACTTTCCGCAGCCTTTTTATTCTCTGCTGGATATTTTTTAAGGTTTTTTTTATTGGTGATATGTGAGAATTAAGGTTTTCAGTTTAGCAAGTGAATGAGTATTTCTGTATTTTGTAGAAGAGGTGATGTGTCCATCCCCTGCTTGACTTGAAGGTCTGAGAAGGATGCTCACGATTGTCCCAATGCTTCTGGAGGAAGGACCAGACTTGAAAGGAGTGGGTTCAGGGCTTTTTAAGCTTTAGTTTTTGGGACTTTTCCCTGTAGATTAAAAAAAAAAAATCAATGAACGGTTCACAAGATTTTTTTTTAATAATTTTTAAATGTTTTACATTTAAGAGGACAGATTGAGGGAGACATGTCTTTTTTTGCATAAACTTTGTAAAATCTTTGAATAATACTATAGAAAGTTTTTTTTTTTTTTTTTTTTTTTGCGTACTTGTTATTAATGGCTGTGAATAAATGTTTCACAGGAGCCCAGTCTTCCTGAGTGCTTGAAGGGGTTGTCCTTCTGTGCTCACTGTAGATATGTGCACTTACATGCTGTAAGCTTATGCTTTATATGGATTATTTTACAGCTCATGTATTTTGATTTAGTTTTGAACTAAGTCCCTAAAAACAATTGTACTCTTTTGGCTTTAGTGTAGACGGTCTTAGGATGAGGCCTTTGCTATGGCTGATGACCCCTTGGAAGGCTTCCATGAAGTGAACCTTGCTTCACCTACTTCTCCGGACCTTCTTGGTGTGTGTGACCCAGGAACCCTAGAGCAAACGACCTCCCCGAGCGTCATCTACCGGCCACATCCTTCGTCTTTATGCTCTGCACCTCTCCAGGCTAACGCCTTAGATCTTTCTGATCTCCCCACACAACCTGTGTACTCATCTCCTAGGCGTTTAAACTGTGCGGAGATACCTAACATCAGGTATGAGATCACTGTCACACAGATACCCAATGTCAGGTATGAG
>CABHPQ010169826.1:11474-26470 GCA_902168405.1 Peromyscus aztecus
CACGCAGATACCCAATGTCAGGTATGAGATCACCAGCACGCAGATACAATGTCAGTTATGAGATCACCAGCACGCAGATACAATGTGAGGTATGAGATCACCAGCACGCAGATACCCAATGTCAGGTATAAGATCACCAGCACGAGGATTTCTAACATTAGGTACGAGATCACTAGCATGAAGATGCCTAACATCAGGTACGAGATCACCAGCACAATTATTTTGGATTATTGTTATTTTTAAAAGCTTGCTTGGTTGTCTTAAATTATCCTTTTTTAGAAAATTTGAATAAGCCCATGTAGAGTGATATATTTTAATCCTTAGACCAGGAATTGGTAAACTTACACAGGTGTTCAGACCAAAAAATATTTTAGGGTTAGCAGGCCATATAGTTTTCTTTTTTTTTAAGATTTTATTTACTTTTATTTTTTTATATGGATGTTTGGCTTGCATGTACATCTGTGTACCTCATATGTGTAGTACCTGAGGAGGCCAGAAGAGGGCGTCAGATCCCCTGGAACTGAGTTACGGATGGCTGTTAGCCATCACGTCAGTGCTGAGATTCAAATCTGTGTCCTCTGTAAGAACAGCAAGTGCTCTTAACCACTGAGCCTTCTCTCCAGCCCCAGGCCATGCAGGTTTTATACCAGTTCCTAAGTTTTGTTTTTCCAGTGTGAAAGCAGCCACAGGCAGTCTGTAAATAAATGAGTATGACTGTCCAATAAAACCTGTGGCCACAGAAATTTCATACAAGTAACACAGGTCATACAGTGTTACTGACTCCTTGTCATCCGTTCTGGCTTGTGGGCCTTAGGAAAACAGTGGAGACTTGATTTAGCCTTCAACTGCAATTCGTGACCCCTGTTCCCGAGAAGTGGCCCTTTCTGTGACGATGGAAGTGTTTCTGTGTTGTGCACGATGAATGATAGCCGATAGCCACATGCGGCTGTTGAGCGCTTGACATGTAGCGCTTGACGTGTATGAGGACCTGCCGTTAGTCAAATGTAGACTGGCTAGTTCATTGGAACTTACGGCATCCCCACTGAGCTGTCTCTCCTTGCAGCATCCATGTTCCAGACCCAGCCTCGTCGGTCACCTCTGGAGTGGCCATGGGACTCATTAAGTTAACTTCAAGGAAGGACAGCTGTAATGCCGAGAGGGAGTTCTTGCAGGGCGCCACCGTCACCGAGGCTCCCGCCGGCAGCGAGGATATCTTTGGGCTGAGTACGGATAGCCTGTCGCGTTTACGAAGCCCGTCTGTCCTGGAAGTTCGAGAAAAGGGCTACGAAAGGTTAAAAGAAGAACTTGCAAAAGCCCAGAGGGTAAGGAAACCGTGTTGTCCTTCTGTGTATTCTGTTCGAACGACAACTTGGGATGGCAGCTCGTAAACACGTTCTCGCAGTTTTGCACTTCCCCTTCACGCGGACTCAGCCTCGTTGGACAGCATCCGTAGTGTGTGAAATTGCTTGAGTGATGAAGAAGCTCTGCCTAGGAATAGGAGCTGGAGGAATGAGATTCTGAAGCTCTGTCCCGACTGCTGTCTGTCTAGCTTTAGTCCTTACACAGTCTTACGGATTGTATCCCACATGAACGTCGCCTTACGTGGTTGGCTTGGGAGTCACTCACCGAAGCCCTCCAGGCAGTAATGTCACCTTTTTTTCTGCTGATTGTGAATATTGTCTGTATTTTACATCGGAGAACTTTCTTTCCTTGATATATTTTTCTATTTGTCTTTAAATTTATGGTCAGCCCTTATCCTACCCCCCATCCCCAGACTGAAATTGAATCGCAGAGAGAACTGCATAGCATTAGGAAATGGGAAATATAGTGTGTGTGTGTGTGTGTGTGTGTGTGTGTGTGTGTGTGTGTATGTAGGGGATGGTACATCTGCCTGTGTGTGCGCGCACAGAGGTCAGGTGCATGGGGTGTTTTCCTCTGTCGTCTCTGCCTGTTCCTTTGAGGCAGAGTCTCTTCTTGAACCCGTTTTCTGGATTAGGCTAGAAGATAGCAAGCACCAGTGATCTTTCTGACTCCCCTTCATCCCCTGGAGCTGCGGTTATGGGCTAGACTTGTCTCATGGATGCTGGGGATCTGACTCTGGTCTTCATGATGGTGCAGCAAACGTTCTTGACTGTTCAGCCATCTCCCTAGTCCAGGAGAAGTCATAAAGGAACAATCTTACTTCACCAGCCTAAAAACAAAAGTCAGGTCAAACAGTGAGCAGCAGAATGGGAATGGTAGAGAGTGAGAGCAGAATTCAGTGAAATTAACGAGAGAAATGGAAAACAAGTAAAATATGGATCTTTAAAACATCGATAGAATTGACAAACTTCTGGCAAAGAAAAGTTTAAAAAAGGGTATAGATTATCAATATTAAGAGTAAAACAGGTATTACTCCTGATCCCCCAGACAGCAAAAGTACAATTTAGGGATGACAGGAAAAATACTATGTACTTAATTTGACAGCTGTGGTCAGATACCAATTTGTATTTTAAAAATTGAGAAAATGTGCCAAACATTTATTTCTTTCATGCCGTGACATTGTCTGGGCATGTATTCCACCATCTACCCACCACAGCCTTCTCATTTTCCCCCATTTATTTATATTTTGTGTGTTCATAGCTACACTGGGAATCTCTTTGAAATCTTCAGTTTGTAGTATTTAGAGCTGTATCGAGGTAACTGAAAGGATTATGATGTGTGACTATGTACATGCTGAATTGTATTAGCATGAGTATAATATATTAGGATGAGTATAATATAGTTTAATATTAGCTTAGGACTCAAGTCTTGAGGAGGACTTGAATATGAAAATATTTTCTGAATTCTGGTAACTTATGAATCAAAATTATGTCATTGGCCATTTTGTATTCTGGTGATTCTTCCCTGCCTTGTTTTCATCCTTTAATTTATTTGTACCTTCCTGTTCAAAGTAAGTCTTGATTTTTATCCTTTCTATTGATATGTGCCCTGTAACTGGTGTGCTTTTCCTGTGGCTTCCACCCTCCATGTCATCATCTGCTTCAGATCCCTGCTGTCCTGATATACACCCGTCATAACTTACAGATTTCCTTGTGAGTCTGCCGAAAGCTTTGCAACCCTCATCAGACAGTGACTTGAGGAAAACCATGAATTTGCTCTCAGATTCTGTCTCCAGCACCAGGATGATCACCTGAGTTAACAAAGTTAGCATTTGTTGATTGAATAACCATGTTACAGTACAGAGTACTGATAAGGAAGAGCACCAGTGTTAAAAGGATTCACGCGGACACCACATCTTACCTCATTTTCATTGGCTGAGTCAGACCTTGAAGCATATGGACAAACTTAGGCATCAGTCATTTGTGGGGAAAGTTCAGATGGTTTGGACCAGACTGGGGAGTGACCCTGTTTAGAGTGTGAATCAAGGACGAACTCTGAAGAGGTGAATGATACAAGCTCCTGAGTTCTTTAGTGGGCGGAGTTTATGCACCTTTGGTAGTAGGTTCTGCCTGTGTGAGTGACAGCCTCACCTGTGGCTCCGGTCTTCTGGGAGCTAACAGGGAGTCTTGCTTGTTTGTGTTGGTCAGGAGTATGTACAGTTTCATTAGGCATTGCGGTTCTCAGCACTGTCATGGGTCTGTGTCCCTCCTGTGTCCTTTTATAACCTCTGCAGATCTGCATCTTGTGTAGGATGAAATGCAACTTCCGGTCAGCTTTTCACTTAGCGGCATGCATTTTCATTTCTTGCATTTCTCTCCATGGTTGCATTGCTCACTTCCTTTACCCCCAAGGGCTCATCCGTTGTGTGGATTGACCACAGTTACTTGTCCAGTAACGGATACCTTGGCTGCTTCCAGGTCTGGGAAATTACAAGTACAGTCCTAAAAACATCTGTGTGAGGCCTAAGTCTTCAACTCCTTTGGATCTCTGGCAAGGAGTGTGGTTACTGGATCGTGTGTTAAGACTGGGTCTGGTTTTTAATTAATTAATTAATTTTTTAAATTACACTCATGATATTCATTAATTACACTCATGATATTAATCACATTTGTGGTATTCATAGATCACATTCGCAGTATTCATTCAATTATATATATATATATATATATATATATATTTAATTTTAAATGCCGAATGTCATTTATTGAAGGGGGGAGGAGGTCTTAAATACAGGCTTACAGCACAATGGGAGGACCCCGGAGGGCAGAAGTTTGCTACTGATGTTTTACAATCTTGCTTCTAATCTGTTAACGCCCATTATTCAGGATACACAGACAAGGAACTTCTCTTAAGCATTCAGGAGGGTGGAACCTGGCAGGGAATTGGCATAGGGAGGATCTCAAGGTCAAGGTGCGCAAGCAAGGCAACAAAACGGGGGCCAGGGCCCTACAGGTCCCCTTTTATTAAAAAATGAGCTTCTGACTTGGGTTGCGTGGGACGTCAGCAGGTCACTTTACTGGGTCTGGTTTTGTAAGTAGCTGTCAGGTCATTTTTCAAAAGGACTGCAGGGCTTTTTTCCCCCAGCAGCAGGGATGATGGAGTTTCTTGTTCTCCATGTCCTCACCAGCGTTCGGTGTCGTCAGTGGCTGGGCTTTGGCCGTTCTGTTGGCTGTCTAGTGGCCGTTTCTTTTCACTCGCAGTTGCTCAGGGAGAAAGAACGTTGAGAACATTCTTTCATGAACATGTCACCTCTGTGTCTTCTTTGGTGCAATGTCTTGGTCTGCCGTTTTGTGCATTTTTAAAGTTTTTCTTCTGTTAATGTTAATAATTCCTTTCATATTTTGGATACTAGGTCTTCATCACATAGATCTTTTGCAAATACTGAATCCTATCTGTGGCTCACCGTTCTTTCTGTCTCTCTCCACCCATCCCTTCCTCGGTCCCCCCCCTCCTGTGTGTGTGTCCCCGCCCGTGTCCTCACCCCCAGGGATCGAACCCAGGGCCTCATCCTGTTAGGCACACACTCTCCCCTCACATCATCCCCTCAGTTATTCTTACTCTTCGATGGCTTCATCTCCAAGTCACAGTCCGGCAGTCTCCTTTTCACTCTTAGTGAAGAAAGCTTCAGCAGTTTTTACCTTGTTTGAGCTACTGAAACTTACTCTGTCCCACCACTCCAGCAGGTTCATAGGGCAGACATTTCCCGAGACCCTACAGGTGCGGTACTTTGTGACCTTATGAAAGACAGTTTGGAGCCGGGCGGTGGTGGCGCACGCCTTTAATCCCAGCACTCGGGAGGAAAAAAAAAAGACAGTTTGGCTGGATATAAAACACTAATTTATAGCCTAGAGAGTCTTTAAAAATATTACTTTGTTGTTTCATAGCATAAAATATTGCTGTTGAAGTTTCAGACATCCAATTTTTTTCTCCCTTACAGGTAACTTGGCCTTTAAAAGTTTTTAACAGACAGAAAACATAAAAATCATATACATTAATATATCACTATTATGTTTCATACATATGGATGTTGTGTCATGTTTAAATCATGTTAAGCATATCTAGTTCTTCACAATTTTCTATTGACAAAGTTCTTGAAGTCCTTTATTACAGTTTTTGAAATGCTCAGCACCTTTTTACTTTAGTCAGCCTGCTGGACAGCAGCACACCAGAACGTCGTGTTTGTGCTGAACTGTAACTTTGCGTATCCATTTTTGTTTCTCATGTGCATATTACTTGAGTTTCTAGTGGAGAATTCGGAGGTTCGGGTGAAGGAGAGGGTAGCCAGTGTGGCCTTCCTTCTTTGAGTTACGCCTTGTCCAGCCAAGTCTTCTCTAGGGCAGTGTGTCTGGAGGTCTTACCCTCTCTGCATCCCACGATTAGATCAGAGCGCTGGCTCAGCCTGCCTGCAGAGTTTTGATGGTTTTCTGAACAGGTTTTCCCTCAGTGTGAGGCCGTGCTGGGAAAGGCCCTTCGCTCACTACTCCTGCCCTGTGTGAGCAGTTAAGAGTTTCCTAGCAGCTCGATGCCTAAGGATGGAACATGTGGCTGATTTCATTTACCTGCTGGTGTGGCCTGGGGAACCTTCCTGCTTTTTTTCCAGTTTTCTCCAAAGTGAGGGTCATCATACTTTGAGGAATTTATAATGAGTTGTGGGTCTGAGTCTTTACTTCACTTACTCCTGCACAGTGAGGACACATTCTCTTATATCCTGAGCTTTGCGAGGATTTTCTTCTACCAAGTTTTGTTGAGGATTTGTCATCAGGTTCGCAAGCTTAGGATGTTTGGGTTTCACGAGTTGTCCTTGGGAGATTGAAAACCTAAGCTGCCTTCACCGTCACGAGACTAGTCCTTACTTTATCAGCAGAACTGTGAGTGACGCGGAAGGAGTGTCAGCTGTTTCAAAATCCATGTCTGAAAGGTTAGTTTAGGGAGACTTCAGCATATGAAATGGAGTATTTTGATGTTTGAATACAATAATAGTGTACATGCGTGTGAGTGCGTGCGTGCGTGTGTATGTGATGCATGTGGATGTGCATGCTTGTGCAAAAGTGTGGTGATAGGAGGCTCACCAGGTGTCTTCTTTAGGTGCTCTCCCGTCTGTGTCTCTCACTGAGTGTGGACTCACCTGTTTGCAGGCTGGCTAGCCAGGGAGCGCTAGGATCTGTCCGTCTCTGCCTCCTCGGTGCTGGGATTACAGATGTGCACTGCTGTGCCTGGCTGTTTCACATGGGTTCTGGGTCCAGACTCGGGTCCTTGTGCTTTTGTGGCAGGGACTTCACTGGCTGAGCCATCTGTCTCCTCCAAATAAACTTTGGAAAGTAATTAATTTTATTGGCATTGATACGCAAAATTGAAAGAAGCACATGCTTTATAGAAATAAGCACGTTCAGGGAAAAGCCGAAGGGGAAATCGTGTTTTTTATGTGTTATGTTTAGTCTCAGGATGTTTAATGGAAGAGAGCTAATGTAACATGTTGGGATTAGTTGTTACTGGAGAGTTGTCCGGTTGTCTTCCATCTAGCAGGGACTAGGCATTTTCCATAGGAACATGTAGGAGATGGTGTTAATATTTTACCATTTGCTTAATAACTATTATGTAGTCAATACACTCTCATATCAGACTGAAGAGATCTAAAACAAAATTATCACTTTCTCATAGGAATTGAAGTTAAAAGATGAAGAATGTGAGAGGCTTTCGAAAGTGCGAGATCAACTCGGGCAGGAGCTGGAAGAACTCACAGCTAGTCTGTTTGAGGTTGGTCTGTTCCCATGTGGCCAAGAGCAACATCTCAGTTCCACATGTTGATGGAAGTGGTTATGAAGGAATCTTGAGAAGAACATGGCTAGCTTCATGTGTGCTCATAATCCCTCTAAGCAAGAAAGAGAACATAATCTTTAATTATAATAAGGAAATGCAGTCCCTAATTTAAAATAGTGTAAAGAGGGAAATAGAATACCTTAGGTTATCAGTATCTGGTGGTTTAAACATGTATGTGTCAAAGGAGAGGTTAGTAACTTGAGTTTTAAATGTTACCAGTTATTTAGGGGCTACTTTGTTTAATATTTAATTTTCTTTTATGATGGCAAACCCTTGAGGTGTAGTCATTGTCGCAGGGTGATTTAAGGGACAGTAGGTGGCACACCTCTTCATCTCCAGCTTGCCCTCAGGACCAAGATTTCTACCCAGCTCTGCTTTGACTCTTGATAGCAGTGCCATTGGCACAGAGAGACAGATGCAGTGGAGCATCTGTGTGTGAGACAGGCAGAGAGAGAGAGAGAGACGATTCTTGTAAAGAACTGGCTCATGACTGTGGAGGTCGCCATGTCCCGGGGCTGCACGGTGGGTTAGCAGATCTTAAAGTGTCTGCATGTAGTTGAAGTTAATCAGCTGAAAACAGTGTTATAATGGGGAACTGTTTAGTTTGAATTCTGATAATCAAAATAAAAAGTACAGTAGATACACAAAAGAGAAAAGAATCAAAGTATACCAACACACACACACACACACATACACACACACACACACACACACTCTCTCTCTCTCTCTCTCATGCGCTTATACCACCAAACCACAATGAAGAGAACAAGAGAAAAGAGGAACTATAGACTAGAGAGGACACAAATGGACAACATGGGGAGAGTAAGTCTGTACCTTACAATAATTACATTAAATGTAAACAAACCAAATTCTCCAATCAAAATATACATGTAGATACACACAGCCTGAAGGTGAATGGGTGGGGAAAGATTTCTGTGCAACTGGTAAGGAGAACAAGCATTGTTGTATTTGAATTGCACATAATAGACTTTCAAAACTTTCATTAAGAGACAGGGTCATTACATAATGACAACAGATCAGTTTGATTAGATGATACAATTAAATATGTACCCAACAACAAAGCACCTAGATGTACAAAGCAGATACTATAGGAGCTGAAGGGAGAAACAGCAATGTAGTAATTGTAGGAGATGCTACTACCCCTCGTATTTAATGGATACATTGTTTAGATAGAAAATCAACTAAAGAAGCAGTAGGTTGGATAGTGTTAGACCAGATGTACCTACGGACATACGTAGAACTTCCCGCATGACAAAAGAATCCACATTCTTCTCATGTGTACATGAAATATTGTCTAGAGTAATTCATATTACGTTGAAAAATTAATTATAAATTTAAAAAGACAAAAGGTTTCCAGAATCTTTTGCAGCCACAGTGACAGCTAATTAGAAATCAACAATAAAACAGCAAAATACACAAGTATGTGGAAACTAAGACACTTTGAACTGTAGGGTTAAAGAGGGAATTGAGAAGGAATTTGAGAAACTTCTTGAGACAAATACTGAGAACATAGCATAGTAAAGGCTTATGAGATGCAGCAAAACTGCATAACAGTAATGCCCACAGAGAACCACAAGAAGACACCCGACCTAATGTCAGACCTCAAGGAACTTGAAAAAGAACAAACCGAGTCCCAGGTTAGCAAGAGGAAGGAAGTAACAGAGTGTATGGAGTAGTTATAGAAACAAGGACAAAAAAGGAAAATATCAACAAAGCGAAGAGTTGCTGTTTTGAAAAAAGGAATAACCAAGACCTTTACTAGACCGAGGGAAAAAGAGAAAGCTTTCAAAAGAGGTGGAAGAAGAGACAGATGAAGATTTTGTAAAGTCACAAGAGTCCTGTATGAAAAATCACACTCCAGTCAAATACTCTAGAAGAAATGGAGAAATTCTTAGAAATAAACAGTTTGTCAAGATGGGATCAAGATCACATAGAAAGTCAGAGGAGACCAGTGACAGACACTGGGTCAGTGACACACACAGCAAAGCCAAGGCCAGCTCACCGATAAGAGTCCAGTGCTAGATGGCTTCACAGGTGACTTTACCAGACAGTAAAACAAAATAACAAACATTTGCTAAAAAAAAAAAAAAAAAAGCAAAACAATGTAAATAAAAGGGAGCACACTTCTAAAAACATTTGACAAAGTCCGTATTACTATAAGGGCAAAGCCAGGGAAGGTGCCATGAGAAAAACCCTGTAGGCCAATAGTCCTGACACACTAAGGTGCAAAACTCTTGAAATACTTGCAAGCTGAGTTCAACAGCACATGACAAGAACCATATACCATGGCCAAATAGGGTTTATTCTTGGAATGCAAGGATGGTCTGACAAATCAATTGGTGTGACACACTCCATTAATAGGAGATAGGAACCATGGGATCGTCTCAACAGATGGAGACAAAGCATCTTACAAAAGTCAACATTAGTTTATGATACTTTTTAGCAAATGAGGTATTAAAGGAATGTTATTCCACACACTGAGGACCAAGTATTAAACATAGGCAGCATTGTAATCACTGGGAGGAACTGAAAGTATTTCCTCTGTGCTCTGGTCCAAGCCAAGGATGCCATGTGGTACTAAATCCTAGTCAGAACAGGTTTGCAGATGATTATCATATAGAGAAGCCAAAAGATTCAGCAATAAAAGCAGAACTGATAAATGAACTTTGTAAAGTTTGAGATTTAAAAAAAAGTTAGTAGTATTTCGCTATACAGCAAGTGATCTGAAAAGGGAATTAAAGACAGTTTCCCAAAAGCATCCACAAGAATCGCTTCCTTAGAAATAAAACAGTGATTTGTACACTGAAAGTTATGGTAGGTTGATATGAAGGGAATTAAAGAAGGAGGATTCCATGGATTGGAAGAATTAATTTAGTTAAATTTTTATGTAACCAGCGATCTATAGATTCAGTGTAGTCACTATCAAAATCCCAATTACATTATTTTCAGAAATAGAAAAAATATCCTGAAATTCACACGGATCTACAAAAGAGCCAAACAGCCAAAATACTCTTGAGCAGTCAGGCTGGATGCTTGACATTTACTGATTTCAGAATACTTGACGAAGTCCAGCATTCAGTGCGGTGTCACTGAAAAGACGAAAGATAGGTAGACCAGTGGAATTGAGTAGAGCCCAGAGATGAGTCTGTGCATTTGTAATCAGCTGATTTTTTTTTTTTTTTTTTTTTTTTGGTTTTTCGAGACAGGGTTTCTCTGTGTAGCTTTGAGCCTTTCCTGGAACTAGCCCCCTTTGGGGACATCGCTTACACCTGTGCGTCTTTCACAGCATCCCTCTTGCAACTGGAAAGTCACCTCATATCTGCCTTCGGGTTTTCCCCTGGCCTTGGTTCTAGCTGTTCACTTATTTCCTTCTCCCTCGGATGCTTTCAAAGACATTTTAAAAGTCAATTCTTCCAGTTCGCCTCTCTAAGAAGTTTGATTCAGATATTCAAATTGCAGAGTTGACATTGAGTCCATCGCCAGCCAGGTCAGCAGGTCCTCTGGCTGGCATTAGTGTCTTCTGCATTTAGACTTAAATGTCTCTTATCTTAGGAGAGGTCAGAGTAGACAGGTTTATTATTTTGAAAATATCTGCCAGATAGTCTTCTTTTGACAGCCCCAGCTTATCCCAGAGAAATTCAGCAATTCTGCAACAACTGTTGTTTTCCAAAGGAAAATGCTGAACTCACTGCATCTGATGGTTCTTAAGGACTTTGCCAGACAAGCAGCGTAAGGTTCATGAAGTATGTCTGTGGTTCATCTCATTTCGTTATAAATCATTGATGGTGAACATTCGATTATTGTCATCCGAGGTTCATGTTCACAAGACAGATAAGCAGCTGTCTGCCCAGTTCCATATACCGTAAGAGCAAATGAGCAGCTGTGAGGGCCGTGGCGCCCTCTGAGGGAGATTTCCACCCTGCCACTCGGCAGGCCACAGGCCTTGGTAGTCATCAGACCGTGTGTTTATTAAATATCTTAATCTCCTTTGGATATATTAAAGTTCTGAAATATGAACTCTTAAATCCCTTGTTGTTCGGATCCATTTTAATCTCCTGTACAGATTATTTTGCACAAAAGCATAATCTTTAAAATATGAGATCATGTTATTCTCTTTCTTAAAAAAAAAGACTTCATCTTTCACTTAGAATGAAATCTGGATTATTACCCCAATTTTGTCGTTGTTAGAATGTTCCCTGAGCATGTGCTCTTCAGGAGTAGAGCCTTTGTCTCTTTTCCTGGTTCGTTGTCAGAACCTGGAGCAGTACCCCTGGAACAGTCCCTTGTAAAGAGACACCATGAGTAGATATTTATGACTAAAAGGCCGGTCCGCACTGCGGTTTCCTACAGTGTCCTATGTGCTGCATGAGAAAGTTAAGACCACTAGAGAGCAGACTGATTTCCCTTCCCAGGTCACGCTGTACAGTACAGTTTTCACCCGTATCATTTTATTCGTGTTTCCTGGAAACTGAAAACTCCTCAGTTGTCACTCCTGTTGGGGTGTTCACAGTTTTTTCTTGTCTCTTTCGTATATTTTTTTCTGCGACTTAACAATAGGTGGGTGTACCCTGATTGAGTTTCAGACCCCTAGTTGCAAACACGCTGGCTTGCCCTGCCATCGTCCTCTATCCATTTAACGGTCACAGTCCTGACACAGGTGTTTGTTGGATTGTCCGGACCCACCTTGGCTGCCACAGTGGCTAATAGGTGCTCAGTGGAGAGTGTCTGGTCCGTCCTTTGCCCTCCTGTTCTTCTCATGCCAACTGCTTTTCCTGGAGAGGACTGTGAAAACTTGGTTCCAGGGTGGAACTCGGCAGTATGTCTTTGCTGCAGTCAGAGGTAGCTGCGGAAACGTGCTTTGAAAATGCATGCTAACACACTTCGTCTCCACAATGTGCGGTGTTGACTTTTTCAGGAAGCCCACAAGATGGTGAGGGAAGCGAATGTCAAGCAGGCAACGGCGGAAAAGCAGCTGAAGGAAGCCCAAGGAAAGGTGAGTCTCACTGCCTTAGTCACAGACTAGGAGGATGTCAATCATCCCTGTTTCCACGGTGCTTAGCAACCATTGGCGCTGTTCTGATGGAAGAAGCGGTGCTTACTTTACGTTTGGAAACTGCAAAAACCATGAATGAGAACATAGTTAGGTGCGTATAGGTGCCGTTGACGCTGAACACTGGTGCATTTGTATCACAACCAACTTCTGTAAAACTGTGTAAATCACATAAAAGGATTCGATAGTCACAATTAAAAGTTAATACTTATTTTCTTAATACACTGGAAAAAAACCACCTAAATAGATTTCATTATTTTAGGAGTGAACTACGGCTAATCGTAAGCTAATATATCTTAATGATTTTGTAAATTCACATTAATGTTAGGTTTTTTTGACCATTTAAATTTTTTCTTTTGACATTGCTGGCAGTTGAATCCAAGCCATATGGACACCCAAAAAACTTGGATTACTTTCCTTTCATTACCCCACAGAAAATACAAGTTGAACTTATTTTTGTCCTTGAAAGTGTGTTGACCAAACTGCTGACGTTCGGCCACATCTGTCATAAAGCATGTTGTGTGTGTGATGGTGCTGATTTCTCTTCAAGATTGACGTACTTCAAGCCGAAGTGGCCGCCCTGAAGACACTCGTGCTGTCCAGCTCTCCAACGTCACCGACCCAGGAGCCTCTGGCGGCTGGAAAGACCCCTTTCAAAAGGGGGCACACCAGGAATAAAAGTACCAGCAGTGCCATGAGCGGCAGCCACCAGGACCTCAGTGTGATCCAGCCACTTGTGAAAGACTGCAAAGAGGTAACTCGCCAAGGACGTCCCCTCTGACTTGTCACTTCCCGTCACGGAGCTGTCCGTTGTGATCTTTTTTTTTTTTGCCACCAAATTTTTTTAGTACCAACTATGAAATATTAAGATGGGGGAGGCTTTATCTAGAGCTGGCTGCTGTCAGGGGCCCTTCCCTCCTGTTCTCTGCTGGCTGGCCTTGGAATCCCCGCTGCAGACCTGGTAAGTTTCTGCATTTCAGATTTTCGTTCAGGGAAGAAACTGGCATGTGCTGTGTAAAGGAAAGCCGGTGGCCTTCACGTCCTCACTAGTCGGAGTGCTCCATTAGTGCAGTATTAAAATAGGAAGTATAAGAATGTGAGAATCAGATGATTTTCTTAAAGATTACTATTAGCTCTTTTTATGAAATCTGAGAGAAGCAGAATTTTACAACAGCATGAAAGTCTTAGAGTTGATTCAAATAATTAAGCAAGAAAATAAACGGAACCAGAAATAATAGAAGCCTCGCATTTTAGAAAACATAATAACTTAGATACTATGTATTCTGAAATGTATGGAATAGAAATTATATAATTATTAAACATTGTTAGTTTTATTATCATTTGTGATGCAAACTGTTTCTGAGGGGGTTGATCAAGAATTCTGGGAGGATCCTCATTTTCTTAAAAGCTGCATTCATTGTTGAGCTTGAGCTAATCCATGCTGAAGAAGCTGTTGGTGTTTATTCAGTTAATTTGTGTGTAGAAGCCAGAAATTACTAGATTGAATTACCAAGGTTAACTATTGTAACTGAGTTGTTACCATTGTTCAGCTACTAGAAAGAATGTGGTAACCAGAAAAGTTTAGTTCTTATCCAACTCTGAATGTAGCAAAATCTGAAATTCATATTTGTTTCTGTTAAATATATCTAACACACTTCTTCAGTGGTTACTTTAATTCTGATTTCTTTGACTTTAAATAAGTGTACTTTTATTTTTGGTTGTGAGCCTAGCCTTTAACGGCTGAGCCATCTCTCCAGCCCAGGTGTACTTTTAAAGAATTTTAGCTTTTATTGTAGTTTTGACTTAGTAACTGTAATGTATTTTCTCCTGTTGCTTACAGTAAAACTTTTTAGATGGCTTCTCACCATTTTAAAAGCTTCTCTATTTTTGAAATGTATATGAATAGGCAACATATACCCACTTTTGATTTCTGGTTACACTTTATATCCTGATGCTTTGTGAAAATGTCAGGAAATTTTATTACACAAAAGAAATCAAGGTTTGAATGAAGTATGCCCTAGGATGATGGTTCTCAGCGTGTGGGTCACAACCCCTCTAGGGTCGAACGACCCTTTCACAGGGGTTGCCTGAGACCATCAGAAAATTCAAATCTTTACGAATCATAACAGTAGCAAAATGACAGTTATGAAGTAGCAATGAAAGGAATTTTATGGTTGGGGGTCACCACACCATGAGGAACTGTATTCAAGAGTCACCGTGTTAGAAGGTTGAGAACCACTGTTCTAGGGTAATTTATCTGAAATGAAGTGGAATGTGTCTGTTTCTCTAGAAAACGTGGTGGGGCTTTCAGTCGTAGAAATGGTGTTCTGAAAACTTTTAACACACGTGTGTGCAGACATGTACACAGTGCAGGGCTTTGGGGTCTAACTGTGTGTGTTAGTCAGGGTTACTATCGCTGTGATGAAACACTTTGTCCAAAGGCAAGTTGGGGAGGAAAGGGGTTTACTTTGCTTAGGCTTCCATGTTGTTTTTCATCGTCTAAGGATTGGAACTAAACAGAGCAGGATCCTGGAGCAGGAGCTCATGCAGAGGACATGGAGGGGAGCTGCTGACTGGCTTGCTTCCCCGGCTCGCTCACCCTTTCTTTCTTTCTTTCTTTCTTTCTTTCTTTCTTTCTTTCTTTCTTTCTTTCTTTCTTTCTTTCTTTCTTTCTTTCTTTCTTTCT
>CABHPQ010169826.1:26570-51859 GCA_902168405.1 Peromyscus aztecus
CAGCCCAGGAATGGCACCCACACCATGGACTGGGCCCTCCCCAGTCAATCACAAATTAAGAAAATGCCCCTTGGGCTTGCTTACCTACAGCTTTATCTTGTGGAGGCATTTTCTCAGTTGCGGTTTCCTCCTTTTAGGGGACTCTAGCTTGTCTCAAGTTGACATGGAAGCCAGCTGGCACACTGTGTGGCTTTGGGAAGCTACTTTATCTCTTTAAGTCCTAGCCTTATCTGTAAACTGGGATCACCATATCAGCCTTGCACAAATCAAAGGATTAAGCATTTATAAAGTGCTTAGGGAACCATGGTTCCTGAAAGAGTCAGCTTTTAGGAAGTGGTTTCAATTAGTGCCTTTAAGCCAGAATCTTTCCTTTGATTATTATTCACTTTCCTGCTTTGGGGCTTATTTCTATTTTCTCGATTAACTTCACAAGTGAATTTGAAAATCTTAAATATTTATCTCTTAATATGTTTTATCCTCCTGACTTTAGCTTTGACTCAAGAAATTTGTGACTCGGAATGAAAAATGAGCACGTTGAGATTTTATTGCCATTATTCACCTTTAAAGTCTAGGAGAGCATGGTGCCCTCAGCCTTTCATTCTCTGATGGGCGCTGCTGGTTAAGCTACCCCAGGCCGCCCCAGCCCACAGTGCATGTTCACAGGGTATTCAGCACCTGCAAGTGTGGCCCAGAGCTCTGCAAGGCTGAGGGCGCAGCCCTGTGCTGGGGCGTGTGCCTTGTGTGTTGGTTGGTGGCCTTGAGTGGGCTCGGTAGGCTGGGGATCTGAGGGTCTGCAGAGAAGCCGGCCTAGGTCACACTGAGTACAAGGAGAGGGGAAGAGGCTGGCCAGGAGGAGGCATGGCTGGTTACTGCTGCTGCAGGGCAGTTAAGGGGGTCAGCGCAGCAGTGTATGCATGCTGCTGCTCTTTGCCCTCTGGCTGGCACTAACGGATGGATATTTTAGCCATCCTTTTAAGACTGTCTTTATTAAAGAATAATCACTCTCAGTTTTCATCCCACACTAGATTTCACAGGTCAGACTCATTTTTTTTTTCACTTTAAATAAAGTAATAAATAATTACCTTGGCTCTGGATTGATAATTTTCAGAAAAGACTGGTCAGCAGTACCCTTTCTATTCAGAGCAGTCTTTGTCTTCAGAGAGCTCTGGTATTGCTGGGTGTAGTGGTCAGGCAGAGGCAGGAGCCTCGTCAGGGCCAGCCTGCTCACACAGTGATTTCCAGAGAGCTGGGGTATATAGAGAGACCCTCAAATGGGGGAAGAGAGTAGCCACAATATTTGGAGACCCGTGAGGTTCAGATATTGGCAACATCTTTGAACATCATAGTGGACATACCCAAAGATTCAGTTAATCATTTTTTAAAGAAAAATTGCTATTGTGTATTACGGGGACGATTGAATTTTTGTTACTTTAAATGAACATTTCCTTTAAATAATGTTTAAATTAGGGTTTGGTTTTATCAGGTGGTTCATATTTGTTCTTTTTAAAGTTGTTTTGTGTTTGTTCTTATTTGTTAGGCCGATTTATCTCTGTATAATGAATTCAGATCTTGGAAGGACGAGCCCACGATGGACAGAACATGCCCTTTCTTAGACAAAATCTATCAGGAAGATATCTTTCCATGCTTAACATTCGCAAAAAGTGAGGTAATTTTTTTCATTTTAATAGATCTTCTGTACTCTCTACTGTCGTTGTTATATTTTAATGTCTTCCATGTACTAAATTCCTGTAAAACGTCATGTGATCACTGCTGTTCTGAGCCCTTTCCTTCTCTCTTGCTGAGAGTCATAAACACTGAGATGTGTGTTAGTGTGACGTGTAGATATGTACGGAAGGAGGACTTGCTGCTTGTTTCACACACCCACGCTCAGTTTTCAGTTGAAGCCACTCTGTACACACTCTGTTACAGGCAGTTGCTGGGCTCATCAGCACACCATGAGTATGTGTGAGGAGCTGGGGTGTAGCTCAGGGTGAAGGGCTTGACTAGTCCCTGCAGGGCCTGAATTTGATCGCCACCACTGCCAAGACGGAACCTAAGCCGGGACAGAAATATGTTCATAAATAAACAGGAAAAACAATGCTAACTTGGCCCTTGTTGCAGAATTAAGAGCAAGAATGAAGTAGGCAGATTAAAAACATTTAAGAGGATCAGGTAGTGTATAAATCATAGACAACTGTAAAGTCATAATTTGAGTTTGCTCTTCTGTGTGACAAGTTTGTCTCCAAATAGCCTGTCAACTAATGTTTAAGGAATTCAGTCGTGAGAGTCTTACATAAGCCTTCTGAGGATCGAGCTGTAGCGTCCTTGTAAGGAGAATTGCAGATGTGCACAGTACTGAGCGGGTATGGGCCTGCATTGCCAACCATTCACTCTGTGCGGGTAACCTCCCCAGGAGGAACCCGGACCCCTTACTTCCTGTTTATCAGAGGAGACTTCGGGGAAAAATGTTAATTTTTTTAATAGATTTTTATGCCTGTAAATACAAGTTGAGAAAATACATAGCTAAAATTAGTTCATAGTGCTAATATAAATGACAGTATTTATTGCATAAATTTAGCAGGATGTAGCATTAGGATGTTAATTTTGAAGTGGCTTTTGTAGTGGATGTGTAATCTTGGGTAAGGAATGGATAGAGACTGGAATTAATACCTTTAATCCTCTTCCAGTTAATACAAGAAATTCTTCCACTGTCACTTGGTTGCGTATCATAACTGCTTGAATTATGAAAGAAATTAAAGGGAGATTGTGACTGGAGCTTTTTCTCCCTTATTTGTGGTGGCTAAGGCCAAGTTTGTGAAATTGAAGGAAGACTAGCTTATACTTATTTCCTTACTTTGATTTTTTTTTTTTCTGCCAGCATTTAATTCTTGCTGTTGTTGTTTTAAGCTGGCGTCAGCTGTCCTGGAGGCCGTGGAGAACAACACTCTAAGCATCGAGCCTGTGGGGCTGCAGCCCATCCGTTTCGTGAAGGCTTCCGCTGTGGAATGTGGAGGACCAAAGTAGGTTTTCACACCCATGCCTTGTGGGGAAGAGTGAGTTCTCGAGGGTGTTTGTGTTGTGGTGTTGTGTCTATTCATGTGTGTCTTGTAAATGTGATTATTGTTCTCCTCCTCCTCAGTCTCTTCTTGGTGTCTGTAGCCCGAAGACAAACCCCCAGATGGTATTGGTGCTTTCCAAAGTTAAGCTTATTTTCCCCCAGACAAAGTTGTGGTCTGTTTGGTAAAGAAAGGTGTGTGAACGGTTCATCAAGAGAAAGGTGGCACATTCTTAGATTTCAGTGTGGCTGTGGAGGATGAGAAGAACCCAAGGGAAGGCCACTGTACTGGCTTAGGCAAGAGGCGGGCGTGGGCTTCTCAGAGCGCACGCTGGGGATGCAGGTGGACTAAGGGTGAGAAACAAGTGGGTTTCACAGTCCGTCTAGTGAATTGCTGGCCAAATTTTTGTTTTGACAGAGAGAATGAACGAGTTATCTATGAACAGTTGAGTTGGTATAAATACTTGGGTCTTAGGACTGCCATCAAAACCAGTTTGGGAAGGTACTGACTTAGAACTGGTCTAACCGGGAATCAAAACAGGGCACCAGGAGCTAGAGAGTCGGCTTGGTGTTAAATGGTAAGCAGCACTTGATGCTCCTGAGAGAACTCCAGTTCGGTCCTAGCGCCCACATCAGGCAACTCCCAAATCCCTATAACTCAGATCTGATACTTCTGGCCTGTGTGGATTCCAGCACTTATGTGAACACACCCACACACAGATCTGATATATATGTATATATACATAATTAAAAAAATAGTCCCTACGCATAACACGGATTTTCTAAAGGTCTTATAATAAAACACCTGGAGCCAGATATTGGGATAAATGCTGTAAGATCAGAGAGACAAAGGAACAAGCCACGGCCACCACCTCTTACCTCACCAACTCCTCAGCCTGAAAAGGCTTTCTATCTGAAAGACCTCTAGCCAAAAGGGACGCTTCTGCTGAAAAGCCTTTAGTTCCTGTCCCCTCACACCTTATAGACCTTTCTCTGCCCAGACATCACTTCCTGTGTGTGTGTGTGTGTGTGTGTGTTTGTGTTTGAGACAGGGTCTCACTATATAGCTCTGGCTGTCCTGGAACTCACAGATTCGCCTGCCTCTGCCTCTCGAGGCTGGGATTAAAGGCGTGCACCACTGCTCCCAGCTAGGAGGTGGAGAGATTTGGTTTGGGGTGTGGGTGGA
The DNA here is from genome assembly GCA_902168405.1 of Peromyscus aztecus. Classification (NCBI taxonomy): domain Eukaryota; kingdom Metazoa; phylum Chordata; class Mammalia; order Rodentia; family Cricetidae; genus Peromyscus; species Peromyscus aztecus. The sequence continues at coordinate 30,812 of CABHPQ010169826.1, forward strand.
ACTGGATACATTGGACAGGAAAACAGTCTGTTCAGAGGACGGGTCAGACAGGGAGGAGAAAGATGTGAGAGATGGAAGACCAAAATTAGATGGGGTTGGGGCTGGAAGAAGGAAGAATGACTGCCCACTTGAGGAATGGTTGGAAGCGTCTTGGAAATTGGTAGGAAAAGTTCTGGCTTGAAAGAAGTCACGGGCCTGGACTTAGTGCAGCCATCCCCATGTGACAAGACAAGCGAGACTCTGAGCTCTCGAGACCAGAGCTGTGGAAAGTACTGCAGCAGCAGCGTGCTTTTTTATTTATTTTTTTAAATTCATTTTACATACCAACCGCAGATCCCCCTCTCATTCCTCCTCTCCCCCCCACCTCTGCCCCCCCCCCACTCACCCCCCATGCCCTCCTCCAAAAGGGTAAGTCCTCCTATGGGGGGACAGCAAAGCCTGGTACATTCAGTTGAGGCAGGACCAAGCCCCTCCCCCATGCATCAAGCGTGAGCAAGGAGCAGTAGCGTGTTCTACAGCAGCATCTGGAGAGACGGGTCGGCGGGCATGGAGTCCAGAATCAAGCGTGTATTGACTGCCTGCATTAGCATTTAGAAATGGCCGTCTAAGAAGCGCTGTCTTTAAAGGCAACTGGAGAAAAGCTTTTAGTACGGGTGAAGAAACATAGGCCTGCACACAGACAGACCCTCCACAGAGCAGGGGGGGGGACTTGGCAAGCCAGAGCTTGGTCCTCTCTCCGAAGGGGAGTTTTTATTTTGTTATCCTAAAAATTAATCCCTGAGAACACTTTAGCAAAATCCTTTCAAAATGAGACAAGATGTTAAAAGAATAAATTTTCAGAATAGGTATAACTTGTTTTGTTTTTTTGGTTTTTGGGTTTTTTTTTTTTTTTTTTTTTTGATTCAAGGGTTGTTTTCCTTCTGAATAAGTTACACTTTTTGCAAGTTACAAGGACTTTCAACTTAAATTTACTGACCTCTGACCTTTCCTAAGCTAGTAGTTAGCACTTTGAAATATTGCCACAGAGCATAAAGCAGTTTGCAGGTGTGTGTGTGTGTAAGTGCACACAGTAAGTAAAGTAATCTTTTTGAAAAGAATTAAAAGATAATCTCTTTTCAAAGAGATTTGCAGAGCCACCTCTAAAATTACCCTGTTCCAAATAGTGTATTTTACACTTGTTTTCTTAATGTGGAGGAACATTTGGGTCGTGGTTTTTTTTTTTATTTTTATTTTTATTTTTTTTTAGGTAGAACTGAAATCTAATGTAGTTCATATATATATTGTTTTTCTTTGTTGTGTAATTTGTAATGTCACGTCAGGTGCTGTGGACCACTTGGTTTTACTGAGAGCTATGCTAACTTTGCATTGACAAAGACTGGTAGTTGTGTCTGCTCAGGTTCCCAGCTGACTGGGTTGACAGCCAGGCTGCTGTAAGGCCAGCCTGACAACCTGCTTCCCCTCCTGGAGCGGCATGGTGACAGGCGGCTCATCACTTATGTAGCAGTCAGTGACGGGCTGCTTGGTGCCAGGCCTTAAAGAGGAGTAAGACACAGTATACCCTCAAGAACTGTGTAGCCTCGTCCAGCCGAGGGGCTGCAGGTAGAAAGGATGGTGTGAGATGGACCTCTCACACAGGTGTGAAGGTTTCCTGCTGAAAGGCCATCTTATTCCTTTATACTTCTTACGTCTCATACTAAATTCAGCCAAACCTGCAGCAAAACCTACCAGTCAAACACATTCCATTTGGAGGCTGTTACCCTGCAAACCACTAGCAACGGTTTTTAAGACTTGAGTAATCTGGATTAGATTCTTTTCAGCTAGGAAGATGAAGTTCTGTTAGCAGGCGGAGTGCTGACCTGCAGCTGCTGCCTCATTTGTACATTTGCTCTCAGCTAGGGCATGTGTGGAAAACATCCACGTCAGCATGCTCAGTGTTACGGTCCTAAGCCCATACTGGAACACAAGTCCACAGGGCAGGGACTTGGTGCTTTTCATTACGGTGGTCCAGCATCCAGAACAGGCCTGACACACATTAGGTTCTCAGATATTTTCTATCTTAATGAAGAGACAACTTGTATTAAAAAAAAAAATGGGGCAAATGCTTTTAATTATAAAACAAAACTGAAATTTGTTATTTTGCAGAAAATGTGCTCTCACTGGCCAGAGTAAGTCCTGTAAGCACAGAATTAAACTAGGGGACTCAAGCAACTATTACTATATTTCTCCTTTTTGCAGATACAGGGTAAGTGACAACATGACCATGATGTTTAATAAATAATGTTTGCTTTGCCGTAAAACTGACTAGTACTGACTTCTCTCCCTTCGTCCTAGATCACCTCTGTATGTAACTTTTTTACATACATTCGATATATTCAGCAGGGACTTGTAAAACAGCAGGATGGTGAGTGCTCTCAATTCATTGTGAACATTTACATTGACGTTTAGCCAATCAGGACAAGCAGTGTGCAGAAATAAACTGTTGTACCTGCGGTCCAGTGAATTGCCCTTAATAGTTCTAACAAAATGTATGGATCCTTTAGAAAAGAAATGTGTCTTCCAAAAATGATGTTTTTCTTTCCCTCATTTCACTCTTGAGTTTTGAGCAGAACCAGTTTTACCTTGCTAGGGATATATGATAAGTCAAACTATAAATGTAAAGGGTGTCTGGAGCTTACTGCATTTACCCCTTGAAAGATTAAATGGCAGCTACTTGGGAGGTTGAGACAGGAGGATAACAGATTGAAGGCCATCAAGAACTGTAGGATGAGTTCAAGGCCAGCTTAAGCAAGTTAATGGCATCCTGCCTTTAAAAAAAAAAAAAAAAAAGCGAAAGAAGTTTAAGAAAAAATGTTGGGATGAGTGTAGCTCAGTGGTAGAGTGTTCCCTTAGCATGAGTGAAGTCCCAGGTTTGGTTGCCAGTACTTGGAGGGTGTGTGTGTGAGAATGAGCAAGCTCTACAGGTGGTTAGATTTCTTCTCATCGATGGAAAGTGGAAGGGGCCAACTGTCAGTTTCCTGTGGTTTCGACTTTCACGTGTGACTTTAGAAGGCATTGATGTGATGATTCTGAAGATCACCGCATTCTGCAGCAGCAGAAACGGATGCGCTGACTGTCGCGGTTGTGTTAAGATTTCAGTGTCGCCTTCCAGGGTTGCTAACGGACTGTAACCCAGAGTCTTAAGTACTCAGCGTGAAGGCTGGTGCCTCCTGACAGCTACAGAGCGCACTTACTGAGTGCACGTGACTGTTTCAGAACTGAGGGAAGAGCCATCTTTTTGTATTTGACATTGTGGGAAATTCCATGTAGATTTTTTTAGGTGTTGAAAATATTTCTGTACTGCAAGACTAATTCTTTTTAGTCACATACACGGGTGAAAAAATTTGTGGAAAAATTAGACTGGCAAAGACTCAATTCAGTCCTTATGGCTCTGGTGTATGGAACTGCCATATTTATTTGGAATTGCATATAATTAATTTTTTTTTTTTTTTTGGTTTTTCGAGACAAGGTTTCTCTGTGTAGCTTTGCACCTTTCCTGGATCTCACTCTGTAGACCAGGCTGGCCTCGAACTCACAGAGATCCCCACCTGCCTCTGCCTCCCCAGTGCTGGGATTAAAGGCGTGCGCCACCACCGGCTGGCACATATAATTAATTTTAATGTATAAAGGAGGCATGGGACTAGTCTCTAATATTGGAGGTAAAGGCTATGAAACAAAAATAGTTTGTAAGTGTGTAATGATTTTTAAAATTTTAATAACATCTTTTGAATACCTGTTGATGGATAATATGATGCAAATTTTCTCCTTGTTACAATAAAAGATTTGAGGGAAGTCTGAAAACAATTCGCTTCATGAAAATAAGAAGAAAGTCTCTTGGATGGAGTGCAGATGTGATATTCCCACTGGTTTCTGTTATTTTTTCATTTCGTGTATCTAGTATACTGCTAAAATTGTATAAAGCTAAAATTTTAATTTTAAAACTTATTCATTATCTGAGCCTTGTATTTAAAAAAAAAAAAAAAAAAGGACTAGGGTCACTTAAATCCAAGGCACAGTTTCTCAGCCTTTGTACTACAGCCTGGCCACCTTAACCCCCTAAACACAAATGCTTCAAGATACAAAACATCAAGTATGGACGTAATATCACAAGCAGGCAGACCATGCCTGACCTTGTAGTCAGAACGCCTGTACAATAAAAATCCTACTTTTAGACTTTGTGTAGAAGAGCCACAGGAAACTTTATTTTTGAGACAGGGTCTCACTCTGTAGCTCTGTGTGTTCTGGAACTTGTTCTGTACAATAGACTGGCCTCAAACTCACAGAAATGCTCCTGTCTCTGCTTCTGGAGCCACCACACAGGCTCCACATTGAAGCCTTTTAATTTTGAGTTGCAAGTTGGGTCCTTTCCCCAAGGTTATCTCATTGTGTCTTTGTAAATGTTTGTTTTGTTTTAAATTAAAATCTGGTCCCTTTCTTCTCGGAAGCATTTCAGATAATGAATACTTTCTTGTATTGATATTTTGAGCTTGGATAATTATGAGTGTGTGTGTAGGGGGGTGGTTGGGTGTGTTATAGCATATTTTACAGCATCTCTGGCCTCTACTCATTAGATACCAGTAGAACCTCAAGACACAACAGTGAAAAGCGTTTTCACTGTTTGCAGACATTGCCAGATGTGCTTTAGGGACAGATATCCCCTGATGAGAACACTGACGAGTCAGCGTGTGCTGACCACAGACCTTGTATTGCTTGAAGCACAGAGCCCTCCTCTCCCACTTGGACTGGGAATTTAAAAAAGAAGTGTGGACAATGGAAGTGTACAGTTGGACCTCAATATTTGTTTTTATTTCTGATTTGAGTCATACAAAACAACTTCCTTTACCACTTCACGAAACATTACTGACTCTTCTGTGTCCTGGGAGAATGAAACATCCGAGGAAGAACACCCCAGTGCAGAAGACTCACCAGCTGAATAACAACCTTTGGATAATTGAGCCTTAATGTACTTAAGGAGGGAACAGAATTAGCATTTACTCTAGACACTGAAATGCCTACTTTTATCTGTGTTTATCATGACAAAACTAATGAGTATTGCTTAATGGCTGGTAAAGCTGAGGTGCCCACAAGAACACGGAGAAGTCTGTGAGACGTGCGCAGTGTGAGAAAAGGCCCAGCTTTGCATTTCAGCAAAGCTCACATTTTCCTTGACGCTTGAGCAGTAATTACACGTTATGATTGACATGTCTCTTCTCTGTCTGTGCAGTTGATCAGATGTTTTGGGAAGTTATGCAGTTGAGAAAGGAGATGTCGTTGGCCAAGCTGGGATATTTCAAAGAGGAACTCTGACGCACTGCATGGGGCCGTGTGTGCCCCTCCCTGGACAACTGAAGAGTGGCAGAACATTGTTATGGTTAATATTTATTTCCGAGGAAAGGACCCAAGACTGACGTCCTCTTGCACATTACACTAAGAAGCGCTGATGTCTTTGAGAGCGACTGAGCTGTACTTACTTATCCCTTAATGGAGCACACTACGAAGAGTCGCAGGTGTGCTAGTGATGGTAATTCAACACTGCAAATCAAAAGCACCAAATAAATATCAGACTGAGTGTGTGTCTCTTCCTTAGCTCTGACTTGACAGAGAGTTGCAGACGACAATAGGAGTTTTCACCTTGTACCCTGTGGGGAGCAAGGAAGGAGCTGTGTGAACAGGACTCAGTGTGTGTCTGTGTGTATGTTGACATTGAAACACAGGTTTTAATTTGTTTTGTTTTCCACCATGAGGTTTTTCTTTTATTAATTATTTTTTTTTCTAGCTCGATAACATTTTCCCCACCCCACCTCCTCTCCTCCCAGCCACTCCCCCACCCCACCCCCCTTCTCCACTCCTCCTTTGCAGAAAGGTTTTTTACTGAGGTTTGGAAGTTACTCTGCTTGCAGTAACCCAGTGAATTCCTTTATTGTAGTGATTTGTCAAGTAGAAAATGAAGAGCTGAGAGATCTTAACCCTAGAGGAGCATTCTTTAGCAACCTGATGTGGGGGCTCAGGTTACGCATTGAGCACTATCATGGAATCGAAGGATATTAAATAAACAAACAGTGTCGTGGTCTAAAAGAATGGTATCTGCCAGTTCTGAGGGATCGGGCAACCACTTGATCTCTTAAGTTTTAACTAAAGCTGACATGAAGAAACTACTAACATAATTCCTGCCAGTAAAAGAGGTTCATGATGGAGACAAAGTATAGGAAAGGAGACCCCACTTCATTGTCTCCAGTGAGAACACTACTGCTCACAGCTTTGGAGAAAAGCCTTGGACTTTGAGATGTTTCCTACTCCTACACTCAGCTCTGAAACAAAAAGGCTTGCTTTACTGATTGTGTGTGTGTGTGTGTGTGTGTGTGTGTGTGTGTGTGTGTGAATGTTTACATGTGTGTGTGCATCACACTCGTGCCTGGTGCACACAGAGGCCAGAAGAGGGAGTCAGGCCTGGAACTGGAGTTGCCGACAGTTGTGCGCTGCCAGGTGGGCGCTGGGAACTGAACGTAGGTTCTCTATCTCTCCAGCCCTTCCTTCTTGCTTTATAAATAAATAAGATTTCCCTGTGATTAAACCTCCACATCCTAAAAAGAAGGTTTTTACAGTTTATGTATTTGTGTGGGGGCGTGCCTGTGCATTGGAGGTACATGACAGCTTTTGGAAATCTGTTCTCTCCTCCCCCTGTGTGGTTTCCAGTGATCAACAAACTCAGGACATCAGGCTTGGGGACAACCCCTGTGCCTGGCGGGCCTTTTCTCTGGTGCAGATCTCCACACCCTGATCACTGTATGTTGATTGTAATTAAACAATTTAATTGTTTCTAGAGATTGGGTTGTTTTCAGTTCTTTACATAGCATGACGTTGTGGTGAGTCACCTTATGCATGCATACTTCTGTGAACATTGTGGGTCTTACTGCGTGTTCACGCCTAGTGTTTAAGGATGGTCGCGACCATGGCCAGATTGCCCACTAGAAATCTGAACCACCCGCAGAATCAAATTTGAATATGCTCATTCAAGGCTTCAGAAGCTTTTCCACAAAATCACTTTTGGAGACAGTACATAAATAAGAAAAACAAGTTCAGGAGATGCTGAAATTGAAAGAAAAAAAAAGTGGGACTTCATGTGTAGCTCACTGGTGGAGTACCTGCCCACCATGCACAAAACCCTGGCTTCCATCCCTAGCACCACAGAACAAATCCAAGTGAACCAGGTATTTGGGCAAAGCTTGTTGATAGCGTAAATGAGAGAACTACAGGAAGACAAGGAACGGCAGGTCTCTGACTATCCCGAACGAACACTTTCCAGCATCGACAGTGGGCACCGACCATGAACAGTAGCGTTTCATTAGATTTCTTACCTGCTAGAGGTAGCAGTGTCAACAGGGCAACAGGAGTAAAAATGACCAAGTAGAGAAGCATATGATATGGAAATAAAAATAAGATGCTAGAAGACGATAAACTCAGCAGTTTATAGTGTGAAAAGAGTCAAATTGGATTCAAATGTATGATACATATTCACAAAGCATAGGGCAGAGGCTGAAGAAGAATGGGGGAAATAAAATGATAGTGTTTATATGAAGTATAAGTGTTTATACCAAATGTATTTATATGAAAATACCTGTGTTTATACGATTAATAGCCCAAATAGATATGATAAAAAGTACTAACCCCTTGTAACTGCTCCTGCACCATCTCCACTCCAGCATCCCTGGGTGTGGGGATGACCCACGGGTGGCAGGCAGGACCATGATGACGGTGATGAACAGCTCAACAAGGCTCTGGCATCTTTCCCGACTCCTGCCCAGGCAGATGCTTACCTTGTACAGCTCTGGTCCTCTCGCCGGCCAGACAGCTGCGCTGTGAGGGAGGCTCTTAAGGGATGCACCGAGAGGACTGAGTCTCACTACCTGATACTGAATGCACAGTGATCCAACCCTCCAGACAGCTCGTCTTCCAAACTATAACTGGACTTTACTCCTACAGCGTTCACTGGTGTGCTTCACTGGACAAGGTCCTAAGATGCTGGAGAGCTGCTCCTAACCTTGACAGGCACCTGTACTTCCCAGACAAGGAGGGATGCATAGGCTTTGTTCACTACCCTGGGAGGCATCCCTGCAGTTGGAAGCGGCGGCCTTGTTCACTCTTCACATGTATTAGCAGGAAAGCCACCCTGCTTCGCCAAAACTGCTATCTCAGGGATGAACAAACTGTTCACATACAGTGAAATGCCCAGGAGGAAGCTCCTCCTTGTGGAATGTTCTCCAGGAAATCTAGAAGATGCCGATATCTTAGACACGTAAAACTTGCTTATCTTGGAGGACAGTCTTGATGGGATGATGATCTTTGGTAGCAGCTGGGTAAGGAAAGTGAAAACAACCAAGTAAGTAAAAGCTGATACAGTTGAGGCTTTCTAAGATTGGAAGGTCAACTTTGGCACAGAGCTCTGAGGAACTGGAAAGAAATGGGTGAAAGAGGAGAACCACAGAGGAAAAGCACATGGGAAACAGTTATGTGAAACAATCCTGATGCAGCCAATATCCAGTTCTTGGGGGAAGCTGAACATGATGTGGAGGACGGTGAACGGGCGCTGGAGGAGGGGCCTGAGGACCATATGGATTACAATTCTGCTGACCCGGGGAGTGACCTGCAGACAAACGAACTATCCTCGTCTCCAGAGAGGTGTGGCCTTGTGGCCACCGTGGCTATTCCGAGAGGGTTTGATTTAACACTTTAGGGGAAATATTTAGGAGAATATGCTGATCATATTCGTCATTGAATTTAATCTCACCTTTAAGTTAAAAGTGAGCATTGGAGATAGAAGTGACCACCACATAATACTACAAAGACAAAAAGTGGGGGGGGGGATGAAGTACAGCCAGATGTCATGACTGTGCCTAGAATCCTCCCTCTTCCCCCATTAGGGGGCAGGAGGATAAAGAGTTCGAAGTTATCCTTAGCTACATAGCAAGTTCAAAGCCAGCATGGACTTATTGAGACCCTATTCTTTTTTTTAATGGGGATGTTAGAAAATGTTTAATTTCTAAGTCTTGAATAACAGCATAAGATACAAAGAATTAGGCTTGAGAAGAAATCATATACCAAAGGTTTTTTTTTTTTTTTTTTTTGAGCAGTGGTTCTCTACCTGTGGGTTGTGACCCCCATAGGGGTGGAATGACCCTTTCATGAGGTTTGCCCAAGACCATTGGAATGCACCGAAGTTTACATTATTCATAACAGTAGCAAAATTACAGGAAGTAGCAACAAAAATAACTTTATGGTTGGTGGGCTCACCACAACATGAGCTGTATCAAAGGGGTCACAGAGTTAGGAAGGGTGAGGCCACTGATTGAGAATGAGCAAAGTGATGGAATAAAATTACAGAAAATAAGACCAGTGGAGTAAAGAAGGGAATCTGGAACACCCGAGCAAGAACGCATGGACAACAAAACAAAAGTTGACTGAAAAAAATGAGAAAAATTTTAGGCAAGTTTATCATGGAGAAAACCTGCACAGATAACCAATGTTGGGAATGGAAACAGTTGCTATTATAGATTCTGAAGACACCAGATGCAGTGGGCATCATCAGACATGCCAGTTACCATGGAAATTCAAGCAAGGTGGAAAAGTTCCAGGAAGAAGTTGACGAAGAAGAAATAAGCTTTACTATTCTTATTAAGGAGATAGTTAAGATTTTCCTCACAAAGTTTAAGGCACAGATAATTTTACCAAGACCAATGGGTTATTCTGATATGCAAGTTTACTCAGATAATAAGATGCCAGCCACAGCCAAACTAATCTCACATTGATACTAGCACCACATAGAATCAATGTGAGGAATGAAAGGTTTATATAGTCATGAGCCTAACACACTGACCAAATGAAATCTTACCTCAAGAATGCAGCTAAGTGGCGTCTTAGAAAATTGACCTCCTTTGCTGTAGAATGAAAGTAAAAAGCCAATTGATCAATAGATGAAAAAAAAAACACCCTGATAAAATTGATTCCTGCTAAAAATAACGGAGTTATCGTTAAGTGGGAGAGTAATTTCGATATGATAAGGATGCCTGAAAATGCTGTAATCACTATTCTTGGGAGAAGAACATGAGGAATAGCTTTAAAATAATCAACAAGACAAAGGCCTGGAGAGAAAAAGATCCACAATGGAGGAAATCTCACAAGGCCCCGCCCCTCGATGAGCTACCGACCATGACTTCTGGGAGTCGGAGAGTCAATCTTCCCTAGGGATGAGCCCCCTAAGTGGTCATCCAGTATGAAGTAGTCAGCCCCCAAACATAAAAGCAACATTAAATGGACCCAGCAGGTTGTATTTATATATCTATATGTGTGTGTAAATTCAACAATAAAGAAGAAGAGTCCATGAATCTGAGAGGGGACATGGGGACATGGGGACATGGGAGAGAGATGGAGGTGAAATGGTTGTAAATACTAATATATAAAATTCTCAAAAAAATGAGCGCCTCTGTTGCACAAATTGCTAAAATGGTCTTATAATAAAAGAACCCCAGACCAGATATTGGGCTAAATGCTGAAAGATCAGAGAGCCAAAGGAACAAGCCACAGCCACCTCTTACCTCTAGGATGTCTCAGTCTCCTCACGCCTTTTATACCTTTCTTCAGCCTACTTAGTACTGGGATTAAAGGTGTGTGCCACCACTGCCTGGCTCTGTTTCTCTCCTAGACTGAGTCAATCTCATTTAGTCCAGGGTGACTTTGAACTCACAGAGATCCAAACAAATCCCTGCCTCCCAAGTGCTAGTATTAAATGTGTGCGCCACCACTGCCTAGCCTCTGTGTTTAATCTAGTGGCTTTTTATGTTCTCTGATCTTCAGGCAAATTTTTTTAGGGTACATAATATATCACCACACACCTCACACTTGCCTATAATTCTAGCTTTAGGGAATTTCATACCCTCTTCTGGCCTCTGTGGGCACTGAAGGCAGTGCTTACTCACACACAGTCACACACATAGCATAAATAAAAATTAAAATTCTTCAAAATCAAAACAAGGATAATAATTTTCCTCATTTTAAAAATCTGACATAGTAAATAGAAATATTACCACCACACAGAAAGATAAGAAAAAAAACCCAGTCTAATTAATGGAAAGAAGATAGACTAAAAAAGTTTTGCAGTTTATGTAGTTGTACACACAGAAAACCCAATTTAAAAGCCCACCATCACATTATTAGACCTTAATTGGGCAGTCTACTAAAATTAAGAATCAATATATAATTGAGAATTCAAATGTTCGCTAGTTTTGTGCAGAGAAGGTGATAAAACTTAAAGACAGATGAAATGCTCGTGACTAGGAAAATAAAAACCTATCAGTTCTTACTAAGTGATAGGTAGGTAGAATTCCTCCTGGGCTTGACAAACTGGTTATGAAGATATGTGACTGACTAAAAGATAATAAAAAGTCAAGGCACCAATGGAAAAGAAGAAAGGAGGTCTTTGAACCCCACTTATGAGGCTGGATATTAATGTGTTAGCATATGCAGAATGGACAGACCAGCCAGGCCACAGCTCTATAGCAGATTTGTGTACATAAACTTGATATTGACACAGCAGGCATACTATAGATAATGCTTCTCAACCATCCGAACGCTGCGACCCTTGAACACAGTTCCTTATGTTGTGGTGACCCCCTGGCCATAGAATTATTTTCCTAGTTACTTCATGACTGTAATTTTGCTACTGTTATGAAGTGTAATGTAAATGTCTGATATGCAGGAGGTCTGATAGGTGATTCCAAAATGGTCACAGTCGGAAGGTTGAGAACTGATGCTATAGGTGAAGAGTAGAAGTGTCCATGAAAAGGGGCCAACCCCCCCCCAAAAAAAAAGGGAGTGGGGGGGAATAAGAAAGCAAATCTTCCTCAACACATACAACTTAAGTATCTTGAACTTTAAGGCTTCTGATGTACAAAATATAGGCAAAATATATTTTAAAACACATGTGAATCTCTTCTTTAAGAATTTAAATTTGAGGCAGAGAGAAATCATAAAAGATAAGTATAAAATAAAATTGGCCGTGTTTTAAATTCTTACTTTAGAACTTTGGTCCACCAAAAAGATTAAAGCCCAGCTGGCGACTATGGGAAGACATCTGCCAGCAACATGAACGTATAGAGAGTTCAGATTGGTGGTTCATGCCGATAATTCCACAGGAGGCTGAGGCAGGAGGATTTTAAGTTTGAGGGAGGTTTAGAAAGTGTGGTTTGGGGAGGCAGAGCCAGGCGGATCTCTGTGAGTTCGAGGCCAGCCTGGTCTCCCAAGCGAGTTCCAGGAAAGGTGCAAAGCTACACAGAGAAACCCTGTCTCGGAAAACAAACAAACAAACAAACAAAAAACGCCGGGTGGTGGTGGCGGCGGCGCACGCCTTTAATCCCAGCACTCGGGAGGCAGAGCCAGGCGAATCTCTGTGAGTTCGAGGCCAGCCTGGGCTACCAAGTGAGTTCCAGGAAAGGTGCAAAGCTACACAGGGAAACCCTGTCTCGAAAAACCAAAAAAAAAACCATATGATGAAAAAAACGTTTTCATACACATATTTGTGATTTTATTCAATTTCTTCATCATATGGTATAACATCCAAAAAGAGAGTTCCAATGGTTATCATATTTAAGATTATGATAATTAAAGAATGTCCCTTGAGGGACATTACCACCTACACTAAACTAATAAGGCATTTGTGGTTTTTACGGGGGATAGTTATATCTTGTGGGGTGAGAATATATGCAATTGTACATGGATAATAAATTATATTTATGTGTAAAAAAAAGTTGTTATTCTCAACCAGAGAAACAAGACCACAGTGACGTATTTACATAGATTTAACCGGCAAAAATGAAGAAGCCTAATCCAGTTTTGAAGATTTCAGCCAATACGATCAGTCATGGATTGCCGATGTATCGGTTGACAGCTGTCCATTGTGAAAAGCCATTCCTTTGAAAGTTAAATATTTGAAACCAAATGGGTCATTTTAGACAGAGAAATGTTGCCGTGTTCTCTTTCCCCCATGGAACTGAGATCTAAAAAGGAAGAAAAGGTCTACTGGGGGGGGGAGGACGGGGACTCCCGTGAAGAGAGTGAGCACATAAGACACACGCACAGAAATGTCATCACGAAACCCATTTTTTACAGTTAACACGTGACAATAAATTTGAAGGTAAGAAAATGGAAACCGTTAAGCATTTGTGTATCCGTGAAGAAGTAACCCCAGTTTCATTCTTTGAGACAGTGTCTCACTATGTAGCCCAGACTAGCCTGGAACTGACTTACTGCATAGCCCAGGCTGGTGTGAACTCATGGCAATCCTCTTGCCTCTGCCTCCCGAGCCCTTAGATTCTAAGTGTGGGCAACTATGGCTATCGGCTATTCCACTTTTAGGTGTATGCTTAAGAGAAATACTTGCACAACATATCCCAGAATATATACATAAGCATGTTCTAGAAAAAAATCAAAGGTATATCTATCTATAGGGGGATATATGTTCACATAATGTTGCGTGGTACCAAATTGTATAAGTACTGGCTCCTTGCAATGTAGTAACTTAATAGCATAGATAGAATGAAAAAGTGACAGTCAGGAAACTACATATAGCATACTGCTTTTCTCATAAAGGTCGGCTGTATAAGGGTGTGTGTAACTAAATTTTTTTAAAAGATTTATTTGTTATGTATATAGTATTCTGCCTGTATGTTTGCCTGCAGGCCAGGAGAGGGCGCCAGATCTCATTCTAGATGATTGTGAGCCACCATGTGGTTGCTGGGAATTGAGCTCAGGACCTCTTGAAGAGCAATCAGTGCTCTTAACCACTGAGCCATCTCCCCAGCCCCATAACTAAATTTTTTAAACCACAAAGTAGTAATATGGTGCAGGAGAGAGGTCAGTTGTGGGTGTGGGAGCACTGGGGAATGAACAGATATCTGCACAAGTGCTGGTCGGTGTTTTAGCTTCTGCCTCGGGCAGGCAGCAGGTTGATAGGTGCGCTGTGGTCATTAAAACATGCGTGAAGGGAGGGACAAAGAGAAGCACCCATGGACTATGGGTGCCATGCGAGGAGACGAAGCCTATGACTAGCCCAGTCATGTGCGCGTGCATTCCGTCACAAAACCCTGAACGACTGAGCAGGACGATTGTATTGATTTTCCATATTTTCTTTCAGTTGACTTGGGTGAAGCTGAGTTTGCTACAGGAAATCAAGAGACAAGTAAATAATGCTCCGTGTGTGTAATATAGAGAGACTTTCATACTTGGTCTATACCTTTAAAAATATATAGATTTTTGAAGACGTAGACTAAGTGTGTTCTGAGGAATGGAATTTTCTACCCTACATTTGAAAATATTGAACGAATTCTTTTTATTCTCACCAAGCCTTTGAAATAACCCAGTCTTTTTTGGCCACCTATAAAAATGATTACATTGATGTGTGCCCCTTCTGAGGTTAAGGAAAATGACTGTGTCTTTTCTTGGTGGCCAAATGGATCTGCTTGATGAAGGTGAAGATAGAAACAGTGTGTACGGGACACCTAAGAGATAAGGCTGGGCATTTATTGCCCATTTATGTAATTACATATGTCACTAAGGACAAAGGTCCTTCAAACAAAGACCAGAGGCAAAGTAGAAACAGTTCCTGAACTAAGGGATGGATTTGTCACGACTTCCCTCTTTGTGATTTTTTTTTCCTTGTGTGGTCGCACGCCCTTTTGTCTTACAGTCACATTTGAGAACTTAGCCATCTTTACAGGCTCCATGAGTTGACGGCTGAAGAAATGCATCACGTCCATGAAAAGAATATGGAGCTATCTGAGGAGTGTATTCATAGACTTTGAGTCCCTGAGGACACCACTTCCTTCCAGAGGTCTGCCAGCCCTTGACTGAAGAGGAAACAGCAGCATGGATGTACTAGACGAAAACGAAGCTCTACAGCAGTTCTTTGAAGGTAGGAAGAGTTCAGTGGCCGTCATGCTTTCTGCTTCTGAGCAGTGCCTGCTCACTTTCACTCTCTCCGGCTCTCAGCGTTCACTTAGGCTTCGCCGTTGGAAGAATGCTATCAGATAACCCCTGAGATGGAACTACAGGCTTTATTTGCTTCATTGATAGCAAAAGTCAGTGATATGGGTAATGGCTTTTTAAATACAGGATTCCATCTTCCATAGCTCGGTTATTAAATGAGTCACCCATCTGTGTCTTGAATTAGGGCTCATTCCTTCTAATCCTTTATGGTTTAAAAAACGCCAGATTTGTCCTCTCTCTAAAATGACTCTATCGTGTAATAAAAAAGTAAGATTTTAATTAAGATGTATAATTGAGTATAATTAATTTCAAATCAGCCTAAAACAGCAAAGAACAGCCACTTCCTGCTCCTCTCTTTCTGCTTATTCACACTTTAAAAACATGTAGCTGGATGATCATTTGATTTTGTGGTTGAGTTTCTCTTCTCCCTGGTGGGATTGACCAACACCAGCATTGTTACGCAGGCTTTCTCTCTTCTCAAAACCCAAGATGGCGGTGCATTTGTTCATCTTTCATTGGGAGGATATTCTACTAACAGTGGGTCTTTTGAGTATGTTAGGAAGACCTTGCCCTCTGTTGCCCCTTTATGATGCATGGTTGGGAGAGTCAACATTAGCGTGGCTCAGGCTGCCTCAGGAAGGGAATTGTGGCTGAGTTCTGACACGTTCCAGGGTGTTTCACAGAAGGTGCACTGAGGGGGTCCAGGTTGCACTCACTCAAGGCAGGCAGCAGCACACTCAAAGAAGTGATATTGGCATTTTTTTAGTTTAGTGAAGGGTGTGACAAATAAGAGATATTTAAAGGTTGAAAAGCATCAAAGCCTGACAAATGTCACTTGAGTGACAGGTCATGTTGAAGGCATGGGAAGACTCCAGGTCACAGCTGAGAGGAGTCCGCACAATGAGGGAGCTTCTATGGTTTGGAGTTTACCGGAAATGGCAAGAAAGTCAGTTAAGCTGTGAGTTCCTGTGTTCCTTTGGTCTTGCATTTGGTCCCCTGGAGTCCTGCCTGCCACGGTGGCCAGGTTTGAACATCATGCACCTGGGCCGTGTTTGTCACGCGCTCGATACACTAATGTCATTTTGCTGTTGTTTTCTGAGGTTATATGAACTATGGAACTGTCATTTGAGCGGTAGGCAACACACTTCAAGCTGCAGCTGCCGCTGTACTTTAAAAAGAGAAACCACCGATTCATTCTATAAACACGAAAGGTAGACTTTGTCTCCTACAACTGAGGGAACCTGGTCTCTGGTCTCTGCTTTTCCTGGAAGAGCTTTTAGACTCACGTGATCTGCCTGCTGTTCCCATTTGTCATAGTAATCTCTATGATGCTGTTTCCATACATCTCTTCTGTAGTTATTGAAATACCTATTCTACATAGCATATCATCATCATCATCATCATCATCACCACCACCACCACCATCATCATCATCATTCTCACTATCATTAATGCAGTTTCTCTTTAGGCCTCACACTAACCTGTGTAACCTCTCTGATGGGGAAGGAGTCCATTCCTCATGCACAGAGAGTAGATGGCCAGCGTTCCTGCTCTGAGCGTGTGGCAGGAAAGGCGGTAAACTTTGGGGAAATGTAGAGGCACGAGTCCTGGAAATCACAGCGAGCTGCCACTTTTTTACAATGCCTCCCACTGTTTAACACACACCTCTTTATGCCCCATCTCTCCTACCTCCTTTAATGGTAGCTAGCAGGGTGTGGAAACCCTTCTCTCCCCTCAGATTTTAGTGATTTTTCTGTCCCTAAACCTTAAAGAATAAAAATCTTCTTTAAAAGAGCAAGACTAGACAGGGTGTTGTAATGAAGAGGCCTGCTGTTGCTGCCGCATTCCTGTGGATATCTCACTGTTTCGAATCAAATGCAAATTTGATTTGTATTCAGTTACATTTAATGTCATT
The DNA here is from genome assembly GCA_902168405.1 of Peromyscus aztecus. Lineage (NCBI taxonomy): Eukaryota > Metazoa > Chordata > Mammalia > Rodentia > Cricetidae > Peromyscus > Peromyscus aztecus. The sequence goes on from CABHPQ010169826.1 coordinate 47,796, forward strand.
GGTTATTAGTGAAACAGGACTTAGACACAATTAGTCACTGAATACATTTGTCATATCCACTTTTAAAAAGTGATTAAAATTTTTTTGGGGGGGGGAGGGATTTTGTAACCTGAAAAATTCCCCCTTTCTGTTTAAAATGATATCAAATCATTCTATTGTCATACTATTTAATATGTAAATTGTAATTTTTAACGATGTACTTATTTTTAGTTTATATGTGTGTGTGAGCCTGCTTGCTTGCATGTATGTATGTATGTGCATCGCATCCAAGCCTGGTGATTGTAGATGCCAGAAGAGGACATTGAATTTCCTAGAGCTGGATTTACAGGTGGTTGTGACCCACTCAATGTGGGTGCTCAGAACTGAACCTAGGTCCTCTGCAAGACCAGCAAGTGCCCTTAACCACCAAATGTGTGTGTATGTGCACATGTATGAGGGCACGCACGTTTTGTTTTGTTTTTTATTTACTCAAGGTCTGAAAAACCAATAAAACTTTTGGCACTCTGTTATACATTTGAAAGCAACCTTTCTCTCTACCCTGGAGTTTTTGTCCTAGAGAAGGCATTTTTCCTTTGAAGGATTTTGGCATTAAAGAATTTAAGTTGACAATATAGTCTTGAATCAAATGGCCTTGCCAATCACAGTTTATACTGATGCTGGTATTTGTTTTCAACTGGCTTACCGAAACTCCAGCTCCCCTGTGGACATCTGTGGGGGTGGCTATCAGGAACAGCTTGTCTAGAAAAGCTGCTATCAACAAAACTTTGGTCATTTTCTGTTTCTGAAGTTCCCCAGGCAGCCATTGTCACAAGAGGGCAGCGGAGACGCAGGCTAGAGAGAAATAGCTGCCATACCAGTGGTTCTCAAACTGTGGGTCATGACCCCCGCCTACGACCCCCGGAAGACACAGATATTTACACTACAGTCCACAACGCTAGCAAAATTACAGCTATGAAGTAGCAACGAAAATAATTTTATGGTAGGGGGTCACCACACCATGAACTGTATGAGGGTCGCAGCATTAGGAAGATTGAGAACCACTGTGCTATCCGCAAATTGTTTGAGAACACCATGGCAATGCATGGTTCAGAAAAATGCACACAGCTCTGGAGTCGAAAAACAAGGACCAAATTATCTACATTAATCTAGGAAGGCTGCAAGGGAGGTGAGGTAGATCTGGTGAGTAGAGGAGAGAGGAAGCTTAAACCATGCTTGCACTGGACGGCACACATGTAATCGTCACGTCGTAATATTTCTGCAACAAATGAATGAGAGAACAGTGCGAACCTCTCCCTGTCCCTGTCAGCCGACAGTTGTGGGATTCCAACTCTGTCTGAGGCAATCAGCAAGTTCAAATACAGGGACAGAAGGAAAAACTGCCCAGTAGCAGAAAAAAATGGTCTGGCGAATAGAATAAAGAGAGGAAAAAAAAAAATCACCATTTGGTGGAAAGACTTCGATTCCATTATTATCAGAGATACAGTGATAGTTGTCTTAAGTGGTCCTTGTGTATTAGTTCTCCATAGAAACCAGCTCTGATTGGCTGATGTTTCTGGCTTTTCAAGAGAAGGATCGGAAGCCCGGAAGAGCTGAGTGCAGTGTATGGGGCAGACTCTGCCCAGTGCTGGAGCTGGCCCTGGGCAAGACTTTCCCATGGACAAAGAATACCTCCACCATCAGCTAGCCTCTTGATTTTCCTTCTCTCACACTGAGATCCCCACTTTGTCCCTGTCTCAAGCAAACAGTGCCCTTCTGGTCGCTTCCTTCTGTCCCAGCAGAATCTGGGCTTGTACAGAAGGAGCAAATGGCAAACGGCTTAAGACCATCTCCCACCTCTGTAAGGTGATGAGCTCCAAGTACTGTCATGGAACGGTGAGATTGTTTTGACCCCATGGGTCTTAAAGGTTACCTTCGTTAAGGGGAGACTCGCTTAATCTCCGAAGCTAGAATTTCAGACACGGTGCTGCCTCCAGTCTGAAGCGACTCTAAGGAGGCAGAGCTTGTTTATCTGCAACACAACTTTTATTTCTGTGTGGAGACAGCATGGACCTTCCAGGAGACGGAACAAGAACAAGTCAAGGACAGAAAGAACCAGCCAGATCATGCAAGTGATTTAAGAGTTCTCCGCAAGTTTCTGTCTGATGTGGGGCGGTTGGTTGGAAACCGTGTAGATGGCATGAGCCATGCAGGACAGACCTCCCAGTGAAGGCCATTTCGAGCTTAAAATATGGCACAAGGGGATCAGTGCTGACCTCGGCCACCTGCACACACACTGCCTTTGAAACCTATTAGGCTTGTCAACATCTTCCCCTAGATAACCCCCCCCTCCACCCCCCCAACCCTACCCCACCCCCCCCCCAGGCCCCAAGAGAAGATTTTCATCATCTGCTTTGGTGTTATTGGTGTCTTCTTTCCAACTGAGTTAAGCCTGGGTGTCTGGCAGACTCCCCTGTGTCTTGGATTGTTCAGCACGCAGGCATTAACATAGAGACAACCTAAGAAAGTAGGCAGTCGTCTCGATGATCTCGCCACTCAGTGCTTACCTCTGTCTGTCCGACTTTCTGTTGCTCCTGTGTGTTTTTGTTTTGGCTTGGGTTTTGGTTTTGTGAAATAACACTTTGTTATGTAGCCCATCCAACTAAAAATCCTCCCGCTTCAGCTCGCCAAGTGGGATTTCAGGTGTGTTTCACCAAATCCAGCCCTTTGTATATTTTAAACAAACCAACAGCGGAGAGCTATATTACTTTGCTCTTTAACTCTCTTATGGAATACAGAGTGCGCTGTGCTTAGCCTCAGTTATTCTTGCTGATCTGCAGCAGAGGTCCACAGGCTATGACCCAGAGTCCACATCTGACTGGAAGCCCGGGAATGCCAAGAAAGTTTAGCAGAACACACCTAATCACGCCCGGGGCTGCCTACAGCTGCTTTGATGCTCTGGCGGCGGAGTGGAGTGCTTTCAGCAGAGACCATATGGGCTGTGAAACCTAAAATGTTTACCATCTGGCTCTGCACAGGAAATGTTTGCCAACCCCTAGTCTGCAACCTAATTAGTAATAATAGCCGTTATTTGTTGAGCATTTATGTGCTGAGCATGGGACGATCATTAAGACCCTGGACTTTGAGTCAGTCATCCTGGTTCTGAGCCGTGGCTTTGCAATGTGCTATTTCTAGGACCAGGGATGAGTAAACCCTCTCAGGCCTGATGTTTCCCAACTTGTAAAATAGAGGTAATCATATTATCTCCGTTTGTGGTTGTGCAGCATTATTATGCCTGGTGCAAAGAAGCCAGTAGTTTTTGCTATGCTTATTTTTAGAGTTATCCATTTTTTCTTCTTACAGAGGTTCCAGCCCATGTTTTCTTCTCCCTTGTGAAACTTAAGACTGATGTTAAATATCTTGCTTCAGGGCGGTCCAGACAGCAAGTGGCCACAGGGTCCCTGCTGAGGCTCCAGCTAAGGGCCATACTAATATCTTGACAGGGTCATGAGAAGATGTAGCTTTATTGAGGTGAGAACATCTGGAGGTGAGAACATCTGGAGGTGAGAACAGCTAGAGGTGAGAACAGCTGGATGTTAGAACAGCTAGAGGTGAGAACAGCTGGATGTTAGAACAGCTAGAGGTGGGAACAGCTGGAGGTGAGAACAGCTGGAGGTGAGAACAGCTAGGGGTGAGGACAGCTAGGGGTGAGTTGCTTTAGGCTCCTGAGGGTTGGGGCACTATGGGGTGATGTTGAAGCCATCAGCAATTATGGTACTGGAGAGAGGAGGGGAGAAAGCAGGAACTCTCCAAAGAAAAGGGAAAACAAGCCAGAATTCAGCTGATTCCACTAACAGGAGGTAGGCTAGTCGTGGGTCATGTGACGTATGGACCCACGAAGAATGGAGAATTCTGGAAACAGAAACGAAGAACAAGGAAATGGCTTTTCTCATTTGCAGGCCTGAGGCACATGTGAGTGAGAAAACCACCTTTATTTGAGATGATCCACTGTTCAACTGTTTCCTGTTATACATGGAGGCTTGGTCTAAGTTCTAACCTTCTATAAAAATGAAAATACTCTCGATCCT
>CABHPQ010169827.1:0-29948 GCA_902168405.1 Peromyscus aztecus
AAAAGATTAACCACAATATCTTTATCATTATCTTTATTTTTTTTAACTTTTTTTTTAAAGATTTATTTATTATGTATACAGTGTTCTGCCTGCATGCCAGAAGAGGGCACCAGATCTCATTACAGATGGTTGGGAGCAACCATGTGGTTGCTGGGAATTGAACTCAGGTCCTCTGCAAGAATAGCCAGTGCTCTTAACTGCTGAGTCATCTCTCCAGCCCATTTTTTTTTTTTTTTTAACTTTTTTAAAGACAGAGTCTCACTGTGTAATCCTGGTTGACCTGGAACTCACTATCTAGACCAGGCTGGCCTCAAACTCAGAGATCTGCCTGCCTCTGCTGCCCAAGTGCTGGGAGTAAAGGTGTCCACCACCACCTGGCTTTATGCCTTTGTATCTTAAAAGCTAATACTATTTCTTTCTTTTCTTAAAATTTTTAATTTAATTTTAGTGTGTGTGTGTGTATGTGTGTGTGTGTGTGTGTGTGTCTGTGTGTGTCTGTGGTCAGAGGACAACTTTCAGGGGTCAGTTCTCTTCTTCCACTGTGTGTTCCAGAGACCTAAGTCAGGTTGGCAGGCTTCAGCCTCAAGCGCTTTCACCCCAAGCCATCCACCAGCCCAGCACTATTACTTACATCGTCAGACACAGAAGATGTGTTTCTAAGCCTTTCCGCTCATTACTCAACATTCCCAGCCCATCTGTGCTGTGCATTAGCCTATGTGAACAAAGCTCCTAGGACACTTACCACAATATCTCCTTCCTTCAGAGTGTGGACTTTCATGTAGATCCCCACTGCGGCCTCCTTGGGGAGTTCACCAAACTTGGTTTTGACCATGGTACATTTGATTGGATGACCAAACTTGGATCTGAAATGACAACAGCTTGTTAGAACTGATGTGTAAAACAGCCAGCTTGCCAGGTCCCAAATAGTCAGCCCTCACCTCACTACTGATGAGAGCCCTCCTGGAGAAGTTGCACTCCAAAGAAGGTGATAAAACTCAAAATCAAGGGGTTGGGGATTTAGCTCAGTGGTAGAGCGCTTGCCAAGCGCAAAGCCCTGGGTTTGGTCCTCAGCTCCGGAAAAAAAAAATAAAAAATAAATAAATAAATAAATAAATAAAACTCAAAATCAAATCCTGTGTGAGTATGACTGCTGCTGTCTGGGATTAGAGAAATGTAAGAGACTGGACTTGGGAGAGAAAGGAACTAGGGACCTTTTAGTTGCCAGAAGGCTGCTTCCTGAAGAGTAGATGACCCCAGGCAGCTGAGCCAGCCTGGTGGACAGGAAATCCAGGCATAAAGTTCAGGCTGCCCAGTAGGAGCTCGGGTCTATTTAATCCAAAGCTCCTATGGGAAAGGAATTCCCAACAACCAGCGCTGCTTACAAACCTGGGTTGGACTGACTGCAAGCCAAGCTCTTACCTGGTATACTAGAGCTCGCTCCCCTAGATGGGCAGTTTCCTGAAGAAGCTGAGTCAAAAGGACCCAGCAGCATGGACCCAGAAAGCAAAAGATCCTGTCTGCCTTCTTTAAAATAGCACGGTGGCTTGAGAAGATGAATGGTTATGTTCTTTTTTTTTTTTTTTTTTTTTAATTTTCCAGAGCTGAGGACTGAACCCAGGGCCTTGTGCTTGCTAGGCAAGCGCTCTACCACTGAGCTAAATCCCCAACCCCGGTTATGTTCTTAAGTAGCCATGTAAGTCAGAGGCAATGAATACAGGTCCTGGATAGCAAACTCAGGACTTCCCTAGGCTGCCTCAGCCACATACCCATCCATCTAGGATTGACCTGTCTGCCACCTCTGCCCCTCACCAGCATCTCTGAAATCCCTAACACCCACAGCCAGACCACCCTATCAGCTCAGAGTTCCACTTACTTGACCTTCGGGCCCAGGAGCTTTGGGAGACTATTTTCTCTTGTGTTGATCTCCCCGTTAAGAGCTATTCCCGTTTGCTCTCTGGCTTCCTGGAGACGCAGAAGTTTCAAATAGCTGAAGTCTTGTAGAGGATATGATTTGATCTGGAATTCCTTAAATCTCTCCATAGGAGACATCACTATTAAGAGAAGGCACAGAAAAACATAACGATTGGTCTTGTGCAGTACAAGGATGGTGGAAGAACACCATAGGAACCTGCCCAAAATGTCTGGTGGCCTGAGGAGAGAAAGGAGGAGGTGTGGAGGTACACGCTTTATTTCCAGCACTTGGGAGGCAGAGATAGTGGATCTCTGTGAGTTCGATGCCAGCCTGGTCTACATAGCAACTTCTAGACCTGTCAAGGCTACAGAGCCAAAGAAGAAGAGGAGGAGGAGGGAGCAGGAGGAAGAGGAGGCAGCTTCCATAAACTGCCCTCAGTGGCAGCCCTGCATTAGATCTTTCCACATTCCATCTAGATAAGCAATTAGCCTAGGACAGAAGAGGTGAACAGCAGAGACTTTAAGTTGACCGCTAAAAGACCGACGCTTAATTTGAACTCAATTCTATTTGATCCAGAGCTCCTCTCTTTCTACTGTTAGATCTGTTAGATCACATCTGGGGCTGGAGATGTAGGTCAGTCGGTAAGTGCTTGCCTCGCGCGCGCGCGCACACACAGCTCTGAGTTTGATCCCGGCACCCATGTACATAGTTGGGCATGGTGGCTTGTACTCATTATCCCAGCGCTGAGGAGGGAGAGACAGGAAGATCTTTAGGGCTCATGGGCTAGACAGCCCAGCCTATGTGGCAAGCCCTAAGTCCTGGTAAGAGACTGCCTCAGAAGACAAGGTGAGCCGGGCATGATGGCTCACATCTTTAATCTACCTACACTTGGGAGGTACAGCTGGTGGGGGGGGGGGACGACACGGGACGGGACTCAATTTCAAATTCTGCCAAGCCACATTTCTATATCCAGCAAAACTGTCTTAATTAAGGAGAAAGAAATGCTTTCCACGATGAAAACAAACAAAGGAATTCACGAGCACGAACCGACTCTTGAAAGCCCCCTCTGACCAGAAGAGAAAGGTAAACGTGGGGCTGGAGAGGTGGCTCAGCACTCAAGAGCCATTGGTGCTCTTGCAGAGGACCTGGGTTAGACCCCCAGTGCCCACCCACACGCTGGCTCACAACCCTCTGGAACTCTGGTTCCAGGGGATCCCACAGGCACACACACAGAACACATACATGCATGTAAAGTAAATGACTTTTTTCTTTCAAGACAGGGTTTCTCTGTATAGCCTGGCTGTCCTGAAACTTGCTCTATAGACCAGGCTGGCCTTGAACTCACAGAGATCCACCTGCCTCTGCCTCCTGAGTACTAGGCTTAAAGGTATGCACCACCACCACCCAGCAAATAAATATTTTTTTAGAAAAGTAAACACATCCAGGGGCCACAGGAAAGAATAAGCCATGCTAGAACAGGAAGCATAAGAGGAATAGGAAAACACCAAACACTACACAATCAACAAAAACACAGGAGCTAATAGACAACTTTCAACGATAACTCTGAAGCCTAATGACATCAATTCTCCCATCAAAAGACATAAAGTTAGTATAGTGGCTTTCAAAAATAAACTGCATTGCCTGACAGTGGTGGCGCACACCTTTAATCTTAGCCAGCACTCGGGAGGCAGAGGCAGGCATATCTCTGTGAGTTCGAGGCTAGCCTGGGCTACGCTTCAGGACAGCCGGTGCTACGAAGACAGAGAAACTTTACTTTGTCTCAAAAAAAACCAAAAAAAAGCAAAACATAAATAAATAAATAAATAAATACATAAATAAATAAATAAATAAATAGCATCTATTAGTGGCCTCCAAGAAATGCACCTCACCATCAAGGACAGAGGCAACCATAGCATGAAGGGATGGAAAAGGGTATTCCAAACAAATAGAACCAGAAACCAAGCAGGGAACAGTTAGTTTGGCAAACAAGAGACCCTCACTCAAACAAGGAGGAAGGCAAGGGCCAACACCTGAGGTTGTCCTGTGACTCCCATATGTGTACGCCCACATTCACATACACAAACATGCACACACCTATGTGGAAGCATGACTATAATCTCAGCACTAGAGGTGTGGCAACAGGAGGGCCCCTGGGGTCTGGGAGCTGGTTAGTCTAAACCAAACGCATGCCCTACCCACCTAAAATAAATCAAAATCAATAAAAATGTTTAAAAATTGTTCAATAAACACATATTAGTGACCATGGCTGTAGATCAGCGGTATAGTGTTTCCCTGGCATGCATAAGACCCTCGGTTTGATCCCCAGTACCACACACAAAAAAAGAAAAAGCCATTTTAAATACAAAGACACCAAAAAAGCAAGCCCAAAAGGATAGAAAGAGAAATATTAAACTAATAGTAAGCAAAGGAAGCTAAATTAAATCAAAAGGAGTGACTAAAAGAGTATCAGAAGAAGCAGATTTCAGAGTCATGAATGCTGCCAGAGACAGCAGTTCATTTCAGGTCAAGAATGTGGCCCGTGGGAGAGCAGCTGCCGGGCCTTGCAGTCTGGGGTCCAATCTCTAACACCTTAAAAAGAAGTCTTCTTGTCGTAAGAGTTCAGTCCTGTGGGTGCACGGGTCAAAGTCAGCCTAGGATACAGAGGGGCGGGGTGAGGAGGAGGGAGATAGGGAGAGAGAAAACAGTAGTTGGAGATTCCCTCAGCTCTGTATTAACAGCTGATAGCGCAGATCGGAAAAGTCAGGAAGGACACAGACCACTCGCTTACCATCAGCAGCCTGGCTGACTTACATTCAAAGCACGCTGCAGCAAATGCCAGCATATTCTTTTCATATGCAAATGGAGCATTTACCAAGATAGATTGCTTTCTGGGCCATAAAACAACTTTCAACACATTCGAGAGGATTCAAACTGTACCGAATATTTTATCATAGAAATAATAAACAGAAAGATAGCTGGATGGTCCCCAAATCTTTGGAAACTAAATAACACCCTGATTAATATTCAGTGGGTCAAAGAAGAAATCAAAAGAGAAATTTAAAAGTATTTTGAACTGGACCACAATAGAAACACAGCATATCCAAATGTGTGCAATACAGCCTTATATTTAGGGGCCTGGCATTGGGGGGTGCTGATGTGAGAGCTGACATCCCTTTCAGCCTGCCTGTCACCTTGTAGTAATGGTAACAAGTGTCTACCATAAATCCATGCATCCAGGGAGTGGTCTATGAGTTTTGTATATTCATTTGTTTAGTATCCAAATGACTTTATGATACAGAGAACATAATTTACACTTTAAAGGACTCAAGGACATTGATGAAGAAGGAGACAGCCATTTGTCCAGTGTCACACAGGACCCTCTAAGTCTAAGCCTAGGCTCTCTTTTTTCCCTCCCCAAACAGGGTTTCTCTGTGTAGCCCTGGCTGTCTTGGAACTCGCTCTGTAGACCAGGCTGACTTGGAACTCAGAGATTCACCTGCCTCTACCTTCCAACAAGTGCTGGGATTAAAGGTGTGCACCACCACTGCCCTGAATGAGCCTAGGTTCTCAACAGTGATACTGTCCAGAAAGGTGAGGGAGAAACCAGGTCTAATGACTTAAGTACTAACCAATGCCAGCTACTATGTGGGATAAACCTGGCTCTGTCACCCCCCCAACACACACACACAGAGGTATGCACATGCTCTCACATGCACACAGATATACAACCTCCTGTGAACAGAAACACCACCTAAAGTTGAGAAGCTATTACCTTAGGCGAGTTCTAGAAGCTTTTCTCTCATACTATTTGTGTTCAACACTAGGAAATGGAGACTGGGCATGGCTGGAGCCTTTGACAAATATGAAAGCTCTTGCTTTTCTTTCAATGAGCTGGGTCTGTACTCTGCAGCCCTCCATTGCTTAGTATCTGTATGACCCTTAAACAAAAAAAAAAAAATCTCACCTCTCTGAGCCTCAGTTTCTGTATCTATAAAATGGAGACACAATTGTATCTTATTGAAAATCTACAGTGATGGCTAGTCTTGGTTGTCAACTTGACCACATCTGGAATTAACTAAAGCCCAAAAGTGGAGGACACACCTCTGAGGGACTTTTACTTAATTTGAAGTGGGAAGAGCTACTTCTAATCTTGACCTTTGAGGCAGAATGACACACTAATCTGGGTCTTTTGAGCTAGGAAACACCTCTAATCTGGTCATGCCTTCTGCTGGAAGAAGGAAGCTTTTGCTCTTTGCCTGCTAGCTCTCGCCTTGCTAGCAAGTCCATTCCTTCACTGGTATTGGAGCCTACTTCTTCAGGATTCCAGCGTCTGCTGAAGAGCAGCTGAAGCATCCAGCCTGTGGACAGTTCACACACAACTACTGGATTCTTGACCCTTCCTTTCATAGGCAGCCATCATTGCTGTAAGCCATTCTAATAAAGCCCTTTTCTATATAGAGAGAAAGATTCATTCTATAACTTCTGTTACTCTAGAGAACCCTGACTAATACACCTGTTAAATGAATTACACTTATGGCTAACCAGCCAAACTACTACCTATATGCAGAATTCAGTGAATGATAGCAGCTATCCATGCCACATATATCAACTTAGATTGGCACTGGAGAATACACGGTTACAATCACAGCTCAGGACATACCCCAAACCATCCACAGTGGCTAAAAAATGTGAGTGTCTATTGACTCTGTGAGTCACTCTGAATAAACGTAAGATGCCTGGGATGGCCACAGGCCCTGGGATCACAGAGTTTAAATTCTAGGGAGACAGCCATTTAAAAACTATTTCAGATTTGCTATATGATTTCAGTGGGACAGACACGACAGAGGAGAAATACCACAGATGCAAATGAGATATAATGAGGGCTGAGGTGGAAGACGCTGCTTCAGCAAGAGAAGTCCGGGAGAATTCTCTGAATAAGGATGCTTCATCTAAGATGTGAAAGGCAGAAGCGAGCTGGGGAAAGACAGGGGTGGGGGTGGGGGAGACATGAGCAGGCGCTTCCATGGAAGAATCCAGAGAGAGGGAGGGAGCCGTCGGCAGGCAGGGCCAATGATCAGGTTCTTATAGTTGGTAGAAGGGGAGGGTCAAAGCAAACCTCCTGTTTTCCCCTTCGAGCTCCGATGTCCACAATTCTATGGACTGGGGACTGGAACCAGGACGGGGCCCAGGGGACATACCTTTCCCCTGCCAGCTGTGCCTTCAACTGCCAGATGTGGCCATGTGACTTACCGTTGCGGTGAACTCCCAGAGGTTTGTGGTCCAACAGCTCCAGCTGCTGCCAGACCCACTTGTAATAGGAACTGGAGGACCCCAGGTCTAACATCCGCAGGATCTCACAGCTGCCCTGAACACATTGAGGAACACAAGCCAAGGGTTAAACCCAGATGCTCCAGGAAGGCCAGGCTTTGAAAGGAAGCTCTATATCTACCTGACCTAACCCCATTTTCTTTTATTTGCTTAATGCGTATCATTCCATGTGTTTCCTTCATAAAAATGCTATCTTCTCATAGAAAATTCAAACACCCAAAGAAGCATAAAAACTATACACAACACTGACACAGACAAAAGCCACTACCGACGATATAACAAGACAGTTGGTCGTACTGTTAACTTCAGGTTACACATCCTGTTGATACTGATGTTCCCTAACATATACATATATAACATAAATAGTATATAAATATATATATATATGGATAGATACATATTTTAGTTTTTCAAGATAGGATTTCCCTGTGTAGTCCTGGCCATCCTGGAACTCACTCTGTAGACCAGGCTGGGCTCAAACTCAGATATCCACCTGTCTCTGTCTCCTTAGTGCTGGAATTAAAGGCATGTGCCACCACCACCCAGTGACTTTTATAATTACTCTGCAGTTAATTTCTGATCTTAGAAATGATCGTCTGAGGAGCTAGAGAGATGGCTCAGTAGTTGAGAAAACTGACTGCTCTTTTGGGTAAGCCAGGCTCAGTCTCCAGCACCCACACAGCAATTCACAACCAGCTGTAATTCCAGTTCCAAAGGATCTGACACCCTCTTCTGGTCTCTGCAGACACCAGGCACACACAAGGTACATGTATATACATGCAGACAAGACACCCTTACACATTAAAAACAACAACAACAACAACAAAACAAAACAAAAACAAAAACTCTTTTTAAAAAAAAAGCAAAAAAAAAAAATTATCTAGGTTCCCAAGGATGACGTTTACCCCTCAGGTAACTCTAGCAGGTGCAACTGTATATTAAAGCAAAGACAAAAGAGGAGGAGGAGGAGGAGGTGTGGTGATAAACCCTTAATCCAGGCACTTAGGAGGCAGAAGCAGGCGAATCTCTGTGAGTTCTAGGCCAGCCTCATCTACATAGCAAATTCCAGGCCATCCAGGGCTACATAGTGAGAGTTTGTCCCAAAAGACAAGCAAACAAAAACAAACCCCAGTTACACATCAGGGCAAACATATTATTCCATACTATTGCTTAGAACATTATTCTATGCTAATTCTTTATTTATATGTGTGTACATATTTTGTGTGTGTGTGTGTGTGTGTGTGTGTGTGTGTGTGTGTCATTCTCTACCTTATTTTTTTGAGACAGTTTCTCACGGAGTTTGGAGCTCTCAGATTCATGAGACTCCCAGACCAGGGAATCCAAAGGCATGCTCTTGTCTCTCCTCAACATACAGTTGAGTAAAAAATATCAGATGTATGTACTAAAGTTATTCCATTTATATGAGGTTCAGAAACTGGTAAAAGTACTCTGTGCTGGGGATAGAGAAGCAGCTCAGGGCTAGAGAGGCAGCTCAGAGGTTAAGAACACTGCTTTTCCAGAAGATCTGGGGTTGATTCCCGGCACCTATATGGCAGCTAACAACCATCTATCTATAAAACTCCAGTTCCAGGGATCCAACGCCCTCTTCTGACCTCCACAGGCACTGCACTCACATGGTACACAGACAGACATGCAGACAAAACACCCACACACATAAATAAATCTCAAAAGGAACCTGTGATGGTATTGTAATAGGAGTGTCTTTGGGGGAATTGTGTCTGAGAAAGGGCACAAGGCTATCTTCTGGAGGCTGGAAATGTTCACTATGTCAATTTGGTTGATAGTTGCCAGGTTTCAAATTCATCAAGAGAAATAGTTCAGATCGGCAATTCTACTGCATAAGTTACACTTCCAGAAGACATTCTTATGTTTATATAGTTTGATGGGTGTGTACCTGCTTGTCTTATTTGCATATGCAGGTACCCTAGGAGACCAGATGTTGTCATCTGATCCCTGGCAACTGGAGTTGTAGGCAGGTGTGAGCTGCCTGATGTGGGTGCTGGGAACTGAACCCAGACCCTCGGCAAGAGCAGCCAGTGCTCTTAACCACAGAGCCAGCTCTCCAGGCCCCAGAAAACATTTTCTAAAAGACTCAGATTTGGCAGTTTCTAATTTGTCAGCATTATCTATAACTTTTATTTTGTTCAACACAGCAAAGCCCCTAATTTAAAACACAAAATCCTCCACCTTTCCAAAGCCCCCTATTCTGGGAGTGGAAAGGACTCAGTTCCAGGTAACGCACAGTAAGTAGAAAACTCAGGATAAGATTAGGAGAGCTATTGTCTTCCCTCCTCTCCTATGCTAAACCTATAGACTTAGGCTTACTTCTAGATGACCTAAGGAAAAAAAATGACAGTGTAAGCCATTTGCAGTGACTGTCTATGCCCTGTAGAGCAAGCAACTCTAACATGCATTTTTAACTTTTTGTTTGGTTTTGTTTTTCGAGACAGGGTTTCTCTGTGTAGTCCTAGCTGTCCTGGAACTGGCTCTGTAGACCAGGCTGGCCTTGAACTCACAGAGATCCATCCCTCCATGTCTCCCTAGAGCTGGGATTAAATGCGTGCACCACCACCTCCCAACATTATCTTTTCATTCTTACAGAGGTCACTGAGGCAGCTCCCTGGGCAGGTAGTGGGATAGGACTTTTCATCTTTACATTGGACACAGCTGCTGTGGGATGTTCTGTATGGCAAATGTGTTGCTAATAAAACACTGATTGGCCAGTGGCTAGGCAGAAAGTATAGGCGGGACTAACAGAGAGAATTAAAAGAACAGGAAGGCAGAGGGAGTCACTGCCAGCCGCCTTCAGGACAAGCAGCATGTAAAGATGCCGGTAAGCCACGAGCCATGTGGCAAGGTATAGATTTATAGAAATGGATTAATATAAGATATAAGAACAGTTAGCAAGAAGCCTGCCACAGTCATACAGTTTGTAAGCAATATAAGTCTCTGTGTTTACTTGGTTGGGTCTGAGCGGCTGTGGGACTGGCAGGTGAGAGAGATTTATCCTGACCATGGGCCAGGCAGGAAAACTTAAGCCACACACAGCCTCCTTATTTGCTTGGATCAGTTTCCTTAGAAAGGGGGCTTGGGATGGTCAGAGTAAAAACTTGAATTCCCAGCATTCCCTTCTCCTGCTCTTCTGATCCTGGGAGTTTGCATCAAGATAAGAGTCTCCAGGCCAAGAGTGGCAGCACACGCTGTAGTCTCAGCACAACAAAGGCTGAGGCAGGAGGATTTCAAGTTTGAGGTCAGCACGGGATACACAGAGAGACCCTGCTTCGAGAAGAAACAAGAACAAAGCAGTGGTAGCATACGTGAGGTCTCAGGCTTGAATCCCAGCACCAGAAAAAACTGCTAAGTTCCTTTTACTTCCTATCTTTATAGAAATCTTTTGCCTCTTAATAGGAACTCTTAGAGACACAGACGGGTTGAACTTAAAGGCTACTATTGGAAGGAACAGACATCTAATAAGTCCTTGCTGTATGCCAGGCACTGTCCTCGGGGTTTCATTCAACATTCATTCAACAAATGCTTCTCACCCAAGAACTGCAGATGCGAGAGAAATGATGATTCCTTTTTGGAAAAGTCGCTCATAAGTCTTTTACTGCATCCGATACTTGCAGAGAGCTCAACCATGTGTCCCAAGGGGCCCAGAATGGATTGATTATGGGCATTAATTGTGTTTGAGATACCAGTGGGAATCCTATTCCCCAACCTCCCTTACGAGAAATCAGCCACTGGCGGCTGGCTTCATCCTCAAGTGCCAGGAAGCACAGGAGTCGGGCTGCTGAGGAAGTCCGAAGAGGCAAAGAGCCAGCTCCATAGCGAAGAACAGTGGGCAAACAGAGCCGTCCCTTCAGAAGAGCGGGGGCGCCTCAGTTCCAGCGAGAAGACACACAGGATCTGGTGTGCGGTTGCCTGTTCTAAATTCTCAGAGCCACAGATGAGAATTGTTACATAAACCTTCACATGAAAGGCCAGACTTCAGTAAAACACCATAAGGAAGAAAGTGAACGCCACTGCTGGCCCAGGGGGCCCTGTCTGCAGCCACACTGTGGCCTTTGTATTACGTCCCCTGGAGGGTCACCTGCGGTACGCACTTCTGTGCAGGTTTTGTGGTGAACCAATCTTTAGGGAGAGACAGGAGTTTTCCCTTTTAAAAAAGTACTCTGGTGTGCTTCAGAATTCTTGCTTTGTCAATTACCAGCCTTCCTTCTTGGACTTTTGGATTTAATAGCTGGGGTGGGAGGCTTGAGAATTTTCATATATATATATACATATACATATATATGGAGAAATAATTATGGTGCATCTTGACAATAAAATATTATTCAACACTAAAAAGAAATCAATTCAAGAGACAAAAATTTCTTAAATATAAACTTCTAAGTAAAAGTCAAATCTGAAAGGCAATGTACTCTAGGATCCCGACCTATGGCATTCTAGAAAAGACAAAGCTGTAGAGACAAAACACAGACCTCATTTCTGGCTGGGGGGTGGGGAGGCATAGGTGGACAGGGAGGTCCTAGGCTAGTACAATTATAACTGGATACAGGTCACCAAATAGTTGATAAGACCCAGAGACTGTCCAACACAAGGAGGCTGTCCTGAAACTCTATGTAGCCCCGGCTGGCCTCAGTTTTGAAGCAATTCTCCTACCTCAGTATCCCAAGTGCTGGGATTGGGAGAATACAGGCACACACCACCGCCCCTGGATGACACTGCTTTGTTCTTTTCTGGACTTGTTTTTTTTTTTTATTTCTTGAAGCAATGTCTTATAGCTCATGCTGACCTCAGACTCCCCAGATAGTTAAGGATGACCCTGAACTCCTGGTCTCCCTCCCAGTGGTGGGATTACATCAAGCTGCCACTGTGGCTGGCAGAATTTGTGTTTCTCATGAGCTCCCGAATGTGGGTGCTGACTGGGCCGCACCACCTTTAGAAGCCATGGATTGGTGGATGAACATAAACCAAGGAAGCATGTGCTTAAAAAGTCATTTTTAAAAAATCTATCTTACTATTTTTAATTGCACACACAGGCACATATGTGGAAGTAGGGGTGTGTGTGTGTGTGTGTGTGTGTGTGTGTGTGTGTGTATGTGTATGTGTGAATGCAGTTGCCAACTGAGGCTAGAAGAGTGTATCAGATCCCCTGGAGCTGGAGTTACAGGTGGCTGTGAGCCACCTTACAAGGGCACTGGAACCCTTCACAGGTCCTTTGCAAAAGCAGTACGTGCTCTTAACTACTTAGGCCTCTCTTTAGTCTACATTTTTAAAAAAAGATTCTAATTATTAAACTAGTTCTTATTGCAAGGCTTTACGAAGTCAATGGTCCCATTTTACAGATGAAAACAACAAAAGACATCCCAGCTGGCAATGGTGGTGTTGATGCCCGGTCCTGTAATCTCAGTGCTCCAGAGCATAAGGCAGAGGACGAGAAGTTTAATCCAGTCCCTTTTGAATGTGTAGAGACTGGAACTAGTCACTTCAATTTCAGCTCCTTGGAGCAAAGATCCTGGGGCTCTTTGGGTCCCATTGATCCATGCACTTAATGAGGCTGGTTCTGGGGGTGCCGGTTACCCACTTGATTACTCCTGCACTGGCTGGGGGAGTGGCTTCCTCTTTGGCCTGAGTGTCAGGTATTTGCAGTTCAGGATCTGTTTCTGCAGGTTCCCACGCCCCTCCATCCCTCCACTAATTCGCTATCTACTTAACAGCCTGTGATAAATCCCTTTTTGCTCCATGTTCGTCAGACTGAATTCTTCCCCCTGGGCCTGGCCCCTGAAGAACAACACTCCCCCTAGTGGCGCTGCTAAGCTTAACAACAGGGAAAATACATATTTACATGTTCGTGTACACAAATGCTACCTTCGGGCCAGGTGTGGGGCACATGGACTCCCAGCACTGGAGAGTTAGAGACAGGAGGATGAAGAGTTCAAGGCCACCTTGGGCTACAGAGGGAGACCCTGTCTCCAAAATAAATCAATGATGGATATATGAAAATGTACAACTAATAAAAACTAACCTTTAAAAAGGGGTGGGGGTGTATCTCAGTGATAAATCCCTTGCCTACTCTTGTGAAGGGCCCCAGGTTCAGTCCTCAGCACAGCAAAAATAGGGTGTGTCAAGACCACTTTACAGAATCAAATATGCATACTGTTGAAATTCCACATAGCCCACCAGTTCTCAGCCATTTTGATGGTGCCGTCTGAACTCCGCACTAATCCATCCTCACCAAACCAGACAGGATTTGACAAGTGAAGCCAGAGGCAGCATTTCCCAGTGACTGTAATCAAAGTCTCATCCACCATCTGACTCTGACCTCTCTCAGCCTCACATGAATGACGTGCAGTAAACTGAGACTCTCGCAGCTCTCACACCGGCTTGTCAAGGGTTGTGAATTCCTCAATGACTCAGATAATAGAGGGGCACATGCCACAGCACAACTGTGGAGGTCAAAGGACAACTTTCAGGAGTTGGTTCTCTCCTTCCACTGTGTGAATTCCAAGGACTGAACTCAGTTCATCAGGCTTAGCAGCAAGCTCCTCTTAAGATTAAAGGTGTGTGCCACCATGGCCAGCCCCATCTTAATTTTCTGTTCCCCATTGAGAAGACCTTTTACTGTATAATCACCAATGTCATTACTGTTCCAAAGTCTGTGCAAGATAGGTTACAGTGCGGAACCTCCCACAGATAAGCCCTGTCCTTGGTCCCCCATTCTGCAGCAACACTATGCACTTCTGTTTCCTCCTGGGTAAGGACAAATGCATTTGTTTCATGCTGTGGGAATGCAGCACACTGATGCTCTCTATCTCCAGCAGTGAATCAAGGCTTGGACAGGAAGAGGCTTTGTGCTGCGATTCCACAAAATGAACCAGACCAGTTTTCAGCTCTGCTTTTGACTGAAGAGTTCTGGAGCAGCTTGCAGGAGCTGCGTGAATCCAAAAGAGCTGCAGCTGTTGCCCTATGTCTCCTATGCAAGTACTCTAAGATGTCTACAGATGCAGTTATTGTTAACAAAACAATTAAGTAAAAAGTAAGTATTGTGTTACCAACTCATAAAGTACCTGAAAATGTAACCCTCAGCTCGGGCCAGCCCATACAGGCCAGCTCCGGTGCATGTCAATCTTGTGATTCCTTTGATCTATGGGTTCAATACTTGAGGTTCATCTTCCTCTCACCTCCTTCAGGAGGCTTCTTTAAAGCCTCCAGCCTTGCAGCTTCTCCTTCCCTAGTCCCTGGAGATCACTCACATATACCTATCACTTGGCACTTGGCGTTGACAACTTTGACTATGCACTAGATCCAGTGGAGGAGACAGACAGAGAAAACGTCTTCTCCAACACTGTATCCATTCACATCCTGGACCAACACAACCTTGACAAAAATGCACCAAATCTCGTTGGTGACTTACAGTATAAGGAACCGGCAAGTCAACTCCAATCCCAGTTCTGGAAGGGCTTTGGAGTCAGATAGACCCAAAGTGAACCTTGCTCCCCCCCCCACCCCCCAACTCTGTGACCTTGAACAGACATTTCATAGTCTTGTGCCTCAGTTTACTTTTCTGTTAAATGAGAATGAGGGCCCTACTAAACTTTGGGAGGTTACTGTGAGACCAAAATGAGACACACATGTGAAACATAAACAAGAATTCAGCTATGGTCACCAGTAGTCCACCAGACTAAGAATACCATAAACAAGAATTCAGCTATGGTCACCCGTAGTCCACCAGACTAAGAATACCAAGTGGAAAGTTTCAGAAATCGAGGTTTGAAGCTGTGCACCCTTCTGAGTAGTCAGCCTACTGTCTGCCTGGGACACGAACCATGACCAACGTATCCATGCTGTATGTGCTATCTACTTGTGAGGTACTTTATAGCTCTCTGTTATCAGCTCAACTGTGTAGTACCATAGTGCTATGGTCAAGTAACTTTATTTTACTTAACAGTGGCCCAAAACACAAAAATCGTGATTTTGTGATACAAATACTCCAAAGAAAGGCTATAAATTGTTTCTTTATATTTCCTCTTACATCATCACAAAAAGGGTGAGGACATAGTATTTCAGTATATAACAGTTCTATTTTATGATAACTTAATCTCTTACTGGGCCTAACTTATAAATCTGTATATAGAAATGTATGTAGAGCCGGGCAGTGGTGGCGCACGCCTTTAATCCCAGCACTCAGGAGGCAGAGGCAGGCGAATCTCTGTCTACAAAGCGAGTTCCAGGATAGGCGCAAAGCTACACAGAGAAACCCTGTCTCAAAAAACCAAAAAAGAAAAAAAAAAAAGAAAAGAAAAAGAAAAGAAAGAAATGTATGTAGAGAAAGATGTAGTCCACAGAGAATTAGGTCCTACACATAGTTTGCATTCCCATCCCTACCCCCAACAATAGTGTTGCACTGTGTATCCCAAAGCTCCCATCAGCCCTCTGAGGCAAGCATGCCCTGCTTTGTAGACCTTAAGTTGGTGCATGGAAGGTCAGAAAAGTACATGGGCCGCATCTGTTGTAGAACTGGCTCAGACCGTGTCTGCCTGGCTTTAAGCTGGACCTGCTCTTCCCAGCTTCGCTCCCTGCTCAGACTCTCACCTTGCAGATAAATGTGACAAATGACGACTCCACAAAGTCTTTTGCCACCAGCTGTCCATGTGAGAACTTCTCCAGCCTCCCCAAAGCTACTATCTGCCCGAGTTTCTCATCAGACCAAGACTGGAACAGATCCAACTTCCTGGGGGGAAGAGGGAAGCCTATTAGAATTTATCACCCACTATTAGAAGGTTCCAGAAAGGGGCCTTGTTCTTTGACTCTTGAGAAAACACCTGGGGTGGGAGAATTCACCCCACCACCACCTGCAGTCACCTCACCCCAGTCTGTGGTCAGCATCCTGCATTTCCTCAGGCCTTCCTCTTCAGCTGAGCGGTCCCCTCCCTGTCGCTGCTCCGCCATCCGGGAATCTTCTTTCTGACTCCATTCTGCTACACCCTATGACTCTGGCTCACAAGCTCTTCCCATAGAAAGGAAGATGCGCTCGGGCAGTCGCTTGCTTCAGCACACTGGCTACTTGGTTCCCAGCCAAAGGGTCGTGCCCTAACTTTTGGTCCGGGAGCTTTCACAAATCTCTAGCTGCCTCTGGCCAGTAAGCTTTGAACATTTAGCTCAGAGCCTGGGGCAGAGCCTGGGGAGAGGCGAGATGTCTGGAGTCTTTCGGAATTGTTTAAAGGCTCACTACAAAGCAGCCATCTCTTCCCCGACCTCACGCACTGTGAGTCACAAGCTGCCTCTCTCTGTTTGGTGGCTTCACGGGGCTGCTAACAATGATGTGTTTCTCTCAGTTCTAACATGGACTCAGGGTGACTGAGCTAGTTAACTCAAGTTGGCTCACACATCAAACACACTGAATTCACTTCTGAGCATCACATGGGAACAGGGTCCACCCCCTGACCTCAGAAGTGTATCTAGAAAGGAGGAGGAACATGCCCAGAAGAGCAGAGCACCTGCTGTGTGCCATGCACTGGGCCTTCCCCCCATCACTTCATCCCCTCTTAAAGTCTATGGACTAAAAGCAAGAGACTAAAACCCAAGATTTGGAGCTGGACGGTGGTGGCACACGCCTTTAACCCCAGCACTCGGGAGGCAGAGGCAGGTGGATCTTTGTGAGTTCGAGGCCAGCCTGGTCTACAGAGGGAGATCCAGGAAAGGCGCAAAGCTACACAGAGAAACCCTGTCTTGAAAAACCAAAAAAAAAAAAAAAACAAGATTTGAAGTTCTACCTCGAGTTACCTTAGAACCCGGGTGGATTGTCCTGGTCCCAGAACAAACTGATACAAGCTGTGGCTTGTAAAGCTCCTGACCAGTGAGCTGCTAAACCACAAACAACTAAACCATAACACACTACTAACTAGGCCTTAGTAATCCAGTTCTCCTTCATAGCTCATATTGCATCAGATCATGTTCGTAGTTGGAATGCTCAGAATTTGCTTTGGTTCTGAGAGCTATATATTTTTTTTTTTTTATTTTGCTTTGCTTCACTCTGTTCAAATAAGCTCCACTAAATTTAATTATCCATGGAATTTTCCTTTTAATAAACCTAAGAGCTGAGGTTGGGTGTCAGACCCATTTCCCCCCAGTTTGCGCTCCTCTCAGACTCTCCCGCCTTTCCAGGCTCCATCCCCTCAGTGATGCTATCTCCCAGGCCCGGCCACAGCGGCTGGACCCCTCCATCCAGCACAGTTTCGTTAGTTAACATCTGTTTGATGAACATCATGTATGCTTGGCACTCTGACAGCAGGAAGATTACAATGGCGGCCAAGTCAAGTCTGGTCCCTGTTGGCACACTGCTGTCAGCCATGGCACGCATGCACGCTATGAAGGAATGACCACACAATGGAGAGTCACAGGATGGATTGTGTTTGTAAGGGACACGGGACGCAACAGAATGGTAGATGGGGCACCCTGTCTATCTGGGGTGATAACAGAGGGGGTACATTAGTGAAACTGGATGTTGAGACCCTGTTACTTTTAAATTAGACATGTCATCAGCCTGAGCCCTGATACTCTCATCTACACGCTGAGGAAAATAAAAGGAACAACCTCACAGGACTGGACATGAGGAGACTAGATGGGAAACAAGTACAAAGCACTAGCACCCTGCCCAGCCCGGCAAGTGCTCAGGGTGTGTTAGCTACTCTTGTGTTCTACTGCTCCACAGGAAGAGATAGCTCAGCTGAGCTCTGAAGGCATACTTGGATTTGGCCAGATAGAGAGGTTGGGTGGGAGAGGGTATTTGAGAGCACCTCAGGCCAACAGCAACCACCAGCATGTTTCCAACCAAGGGCACAGTCAAACACAAGGAAGAGGAAAGATCTCGAATGAGGTGGAGTTACCTAAAAAAATTGTACCGGTAGCGAGTTTCCTTCTGAACTTCATCGTCCAGCTTATTTGCAACGAAATCCTCCCGGTCGACAACCAGGAACTCTGTTTCCTCCATGCAGACCACTGTGGCCCTCCTGACCGCAGTGCTCAGAAGGCCCATTTCCTGGTGGGTGAACAGGGACAAGGGTAAGGGAGGCCACACCCAGTCCTGTACCCATCTTCCCACCGCCGCGGCCCCTTCCGTACTCCCACTCACCCCACCACCACCACTGCACGTTCCCTTTATCTGTTGTTTGTGGGAAAGAGGTCTGCTATAGGCCAGAGGAAGAGGGCGTGCTGGAAAGGCCTCTCTGTGGAGTCTATGGCTTCCCTGTGTCAATGGGGCTAAACAGGAACTATATACTCCTTAAGTATCGTGGGAAGAGGTCAGCTTCGGACATTGCGTAGTCCAACTCATCGGCGTTTGACAGGTAAGGGCCCTGGGGTGCACGTGGGCCAGTGACTTGCACAGAGGCTGAGGCAGGCAGGGCTTGGATAAGGGTTGGAGCAGGAGTCCTGTCATACCCCAAGCCCAGCCCAGGGAAGGGAGGCCCTTCCCCGGACTTACCCCGAAACAGCCACCCTTGCGCAGCAGTGTCGGGTGAGGGTCCAGGAAGGCGCTGCTCCCGTCTTCATCCTCAGTCACGGCAACAGTGCCCAGGTAGATGAAATAAAAACTATTGCCTCTCTGCCCCTTCTTGACGATCACACGCCTGCGACCAAACCTGGGAAAGGTTCGACTTCTGACTAAGAAGTGCTCCAGACTCAGTGCCGTGTGCTCTGGGACACGAAGGCACAACCTTGGGGTAGAAGAGACTTCAGAATGGCCCAGCCCCTGCCTGTCACTCTGGACCCTTCCCTCAAACCTAGCCAGTCTCCTGCCTCAGTGGTGCTGAGGCATCCTGGAAGCAGCAGCTGCTTCAGTTTGCCTCACTGTTGGTTAAGCTTAGCATCTGTGAGTGCTGCTGAGAGCACACGATGAAAGACTAGGGGGACCCAGCGCAGCAGACATGGGAGAGACCGTACAGTGGTGAGCACTGGCTTCAGAGTCACACCAGGACCCGAATCCTGGTTCTGCACTTGGCTGTGTGACTCTGAGCAGGTCATCTTCTCTTTGAACCTCAGTTTCTCTTGTCTGTGAACTATGGGTGACGGGTGACGCACCTAGGAAGAGACAGATAAAGGGGTTGGCGGGACCGTTGGCAGGTGAAGTGCTAGATGCCAAACCTGATAACTCAAGCTTGTTATCAAGGAAGGACCCATGTGGTAGAAAGAGAGAACTCGTTCCCTCAAGTTGTCCCCGACCTCCACACAGGTGCTGCAAATAGGATTTGTTAGCAGTTCTCTCTCTCTCTCTCTGTCTCTGTCTCTGTCTCTGTCTCTGTCTCTGTCTCTCTCTCTCTCTCTCTCCCTCTCTCTCTCTCTCTGTTTGTTTTGAGTCAAAAGCTCTGTGTAGCTTTGGAGCCTGTCCTGGAACTTGCTCTGTAGCCCAGGCTGGCCTTGAACTCACAGAGATCTGCCTGCCTCTGCCTACTGAGTGCTGGGATCAAAGGCGTGTGCCACCACCACCCGGCCCTTGTTAGCAGTTCTTAAGCCGAGACCCCACTGATGAGTCTAGGCAAAGCCAATCCAATGGATGAATGAATGAAATAAAGGAGGAAAGAAAGGAAAAATCCCAAGCCTGACCCAAGAGATGCTCTCTTTCCCTCTCGAGTCAGACTGAAGGGCATTAGGAGCTATGCTATCTTAGCATTACAGGGAGGAAGACTGGGTCTGGGAACACGGGCCTGTCCTGCCAGCTACCAAAAGGCTGAGGCAAGAAGATCTCCAGTTCGGTCGGGGCTTGCCTGGGCTACAGAGTAAGTTAAAAGCCAGCTAAGACAACTTAGTAAGACCCTGTCTCAAAACGAAAAATATGAAAAAGGGCTGAGGGTGTTCTTCAAAGGAAGAACACGTGAGTGCAAGGCCCCACGTTCACGCCCCAGCAAGAGGAGATTAACAGGGCCGACACAGTCCTGCTTGTACTGACCTGCTAAATCTAGCTGAGACTGACTTCAGATGAGCCTCAAGGCCTTCCCTGGGGCTGAGTTTTCTCTATAGCTGAAGACTTCTGTCTAAAGCGCTAATTCCCAGTCCCAGGAATGACTAATAGCAGGAGGTTTTAAATGATCCTCACTTTGCTTAATCTCCCCCCAGATCTCTCTATTCTTAATACAATCACCATTATCATCACTTCACTAATGAAAATTCCAGGCTCAGAAGGTTAAGTGGCTTGCTTGGAGTCACACTGGGGCAGCTGTGGTGTTATCCTCTTGCTCTATCATTTTCTTTCTTCCCCGTGACACCACTCAGCCGGCTTGCCTTTCTTTTCTTCCTTCCTTGTCTCCTCACTCTCCTTGTTCTTTTAACATGGACTCTTTACAGAAAAGAATGAACTGCTCTTCTCCCCTGGACTTGAACAAAGCAAACGGTTCTCTCTGCCTGGAATGCCCTGGTCTACATGTCTTTTGTCAAATATACCTCCTCTTTGAAGTAATTTTGTGATTATTGCATTAGTGTGTGTTTGTGTGGAGGCCAGAGCACGACTCACAGGAGTTGCCTCTCCCTTCACTGCGTGAGTCCAAGGGATGGAACTTGGGTGGTCAGGCTTGGAGGCAAACACTTGTCTCACCGAGCCGTCACACCAGCCCTTACCTATTTTAATACCATCCTTTTTATGAGACTCACCACCAAGCCATCACGCCCAAGGAACCTCTAGTTCTAGGGGATCTGAAGTCTCTGATCTCCATGAGAGCCCGAGCACACACACAACTGAAAATAAAACACACCTTTAAAAATAGTAAAATTAGCAGAGTGGTGGTGGCGCAAGCTTTAATCCCAGCACTTAGGATGCAGAGGCAGATGGATCTCTGAGTTTGAGGACAGCCTGAGTTCTAGGACATCCAGGGCTACACAAAGAAACCCTGTCTTGAAAAACCAAAAAAAAAAAAAGAAAAAAAAAGAAAAAGGAAAACTTAACACCCCCCACCCCCGCCGCCCCATCTGGGCTATGCAATATGAGTAGATCATTATTCAGACACTGAACAACAGGACCCAGCAGGAGGTCAAAACTTGTAATTAAAGATGTGATAAATATATTTCTTTGGAAAATCTGCAACTTGAACATTACGTGAAATGTAGTATGTTTTCTTGTGTGTGTGGTGTAGACACTTGTTTGCTTGTGCACATGTGGGTGTGGGAGTGGGTACACATGGAAATGCGTGTGGAGGCCAGAGGGTGTCTCCCTTGGTCATTCGTTTTGTTTTGTTTGTTTGTCTGTTTGGTTTGGTTTCTCTGTGTAACAGCCGTGGCTATCCTGGAACTCACTCTGTAGACCGGCTGGCCTCGAACTCACAGAGATCACCTGCCTCTGCCTCTGGAGTCCTGGGATCAAAGGTGTGTGTCCCCACCACCTGCTTTGGTCATTCTTTACCTTATGTTTTCATTACATTTATTCATTTATTTACCGTGTGTGTGTGTGTGTGTGTGTGTGTGTGTGTGTGTGTGTGTGTGTGCTCGCGCGCGCGCTTGATTTGAATGTAATTTGTCCCTTGGAAACTCTAGCTGGAGTTTGTGGTCCATTGTAAGGTACTGAGAGTGGAAACTTAATCCCAGGCCCTTAGGAAGTTACTAGGATTAGATAAAACTGGGCCGATGGCATAGTTTAGTGGAAGAGCATGTTCTTAGCATGCATATGACTTTGTGTTTAACCTCCAGGGCCAAGGGAAAAAAAGGACTGAACTAAATCAGCAGCATGAACCCTCACGATCAAATGCTGGTAGCTTCTTAAGAAGAAAAACTGAAGGATATTATATAGACTCCCTGACTTTCACCATATGATGCTTGGGGCTCTGCCAAGAAGAAGGTCATCACCAGATGTGGGTCCTTGTTCTTGACCCAGACTGTAAGCCAAAAGTCTCTTTTGTGTATAACTAGCCCAACTGTACATTACTAGTCACAGAAAATGGACTAAGACACAGTGACTAGGATGAGTGTTCTCTCTCTCTGACCCTCATTTCTGCATCTGAAAAGTGTGTAAGTTGGACTAGCTGAGTTCAGAACCCCTGTTAGATCGGTTCAGATTCCATGACTGTAATTGGAGGACTCTCAGAAAGTGACTGAGCTAGGCTGCTGCCCTCCCCAACAAGCACTCAGGTGACCTCCCATGTCTTTTCCATCTGGGGTCCTCCTGCCTAGTCCCACCCTAGTCCAGGAGCCAGGGGCTGTGTGCCTCTCACTGACCTTTCAAAGCGCATGACCTTGGCCAGGAGCAGCTGCAGGGCCTCTGCATAGTTGCGGTAGCAATCTAGAACCTGGAGAACGTTGCAGAGGGCTTGGATCTCCTCATCTGTCCTCCAGGATGGCTGCTTCTGTGTGATATGAATGGCCCTGGGAGGGAGGTGACCCTGGGGAGACACAGTCAAAGGATTATAGCTAGCAACTCTCCGTATTCTTGCTTGTATGGTCACCTGTTCCACACACAGTAGTGGGTAACATGGACTGAGGGCTGTGTGCCAAGCATCAGAGTGAGCATCTACATACCCAGCTCACTGCGTCTTCATCCAGCCCAAGAACTGTTCCCATTTGATGAAGAAACTCAGAAAACCAATAGATCTGCCACCTTCCAAGGCAGGGTATGTGGTTATCCTTGCTCCAGGACCTCGTGGTCCCCAGCACGAACACGTAACTTGGGGAGAGTTGTCCTTGTCTCGGCTAACACGTTCTTCTGTGTAGGGACCAATGAGACCTGACTCACTAGCTATAGGCCATGGCAGCCACTGAGGATATTCCTTCAGAAGCCCTCTTCCTTTACTTGACTCCTGTGCACAGAATGTCCATCAGTTCTAGAATTCTGTGGTGTTTAGAGAGGTCCCTGGTTTGCCCTGAATGAGTCGGGGCAAAATTTTGGTAACCCTTCCATGCCTAGCATCAGGCATCGACTCATCTGAAAAACCGAAGGAACACAGAATTTAGAAGACTTCCTTACTATGTTTCACCAATGAGGGGGCATGAGAAATTAGACTGTCCAGGAGGGCCAAGTACCAGGACCCGCACCTCCAAAGGGTGGGGGTGGGCATGGGATGGGCACAGGCAGCACTAGTACCAGTTAGAAAGTTCTGTCCCCCTCTTTCCTCAGAGAAAAGCCCAAGTGGCTCCAGCAGACCTAGGTCAAGTCAGGTCTGAGCCAGTGAGAATGTGACTGGTTCCTGCAATCAGACAGGTTCCTTTACATTTAAAATTGGATATTAAATTTTTATTTAATATCCAGGATTTGGAGGTTAGAAGAGAGGAAGATGTCAGGCATGGTGGTGCATGCCTTTAACCCAGCACTTGGGAGGCAGAGGCAGGCGGATCTTTGTGAGTTCGAGGCCAGCCTGGACTACAGAGCGAGATCCACATCACACAGCCCAAAGACCCACACGGACATGGACCTTCTCTTGTCACAGTGGGACTACCTCTTGAAGGACATCTAACACAGGAGGGGACATGTATGCCAGCATCCCTCAGAGAGCTCAGGGCCAAACCAGAAGTCACCAACAGGCCGTTCTTCCCACCACCTGGTTTTATTCTCCTCTGTCCGGGCCTACCACGTCCCCAGTTTTGCTTTCTGCTCATTTCCCATGAGTCCAAACCCAGAAACTCCCCGGATTGGCCCTCCTCAGCTAAACCGTGGTAACAGTTGGTGGGCTAGGGCCAGGAGACAGGATGGCTATGACCAGAAATGGAATGGCTACTTCAAAGTGCCGCGAGTGCTGGCAGACCCGAACTAAAACCAGTTTTGTGTGGGGCTTCTTCCACCCTGAAACAGACAGAAGAGCAGACCCACCCCGACCCCCACACACGGAAAAGTCCGCGCCCCGCACACCTCCAGACCCACCCCGACCCCCACATAGGGAAAAGTCCGCGTCCCACACACCTCCTCTGCAGCAAAGTCCATGGTATCAAACGTGATCCGGCATTGCTTCCTTTTCTGAAAGAAAGGAGGCAGAGAACAGAGAATTAGTAAAACCGCCCTTGGAGTTCTGCTTTGGAAACCCTCTGTCTCCCTGGGCCACTGTGGCGGACAGGCAGCCATGGGAAACCCCCTTTTGTTATCTCTGCCCCCAAACCCCCTACTCAGCCCTATGGCACCATCAACAAGGTATTGTGAAGGTGGAGAGAGGGACAGGGTAGAGAGGAGGAAATGGCAATTGGGAAAAACAAGAATAAGGGAGAAAAGGACGAGGGA
Organism: Peromyscus aztecus; assembly: GCA_902168405.1. Classification (NCBI taxonomy): domain Eukaryota; kingdom Metazoa; phylum Chordata; class Mammalia; order Rodentia; family Cricetidae; genus Peromyscus; species Peromyscus aztecus. Next base: position 24,447 of record CABHPQ010169827.1, read on the forward strand.
AAAGACGCAAACAGACTGGATAGCACAGAGTAGGGGGAGGGAGAAAAGGAGGGGCCGGCGAAGTCAAGCTTTGTTAAGTTTCTCCAGGAACTCAAACACGGTACTTCCTCCTTCTAACACTCCATTTAGTCAATAGGACAAAACTGCTTGTATCAAGTCCCAGACTGGAAGAATTTGCCGAAGAGCCGGCCACACAGAAAGTTAAGTGGCCAGCCAGGCAGTGGCGGCACAGGCCTTTAATCCTAGCACTTGGGAGGCAGAGGCAGGCAGATCTCTGTGAGTTCAAGGTCAGCCTGGGACACAGAGGGAGATCCAGGGCCAAGGCTACACAAAGAAACCTGCCTCAAAAAAGAAAGAGAGAAAGAGAGAAAAAGAGAGAAAGAAAGAAAAGAAGAAAGAAAGAAGGAAGGAAGGAAGGAAGGAAGGAAGGAAGGAAGGAAGGAAGGAAAGGAAGGAAGGAAGGAAGGAAGGAAGGAAGGAAGGAAGGAAGGAAGGAAGGAAGGAAGGAAAGAGAGAAAGAGAGAGAGAGAGAGAGAGAGAGGAAGAAAGGAGGGGAAGAGGGGAGGAGGGAAGGAGGGAAGGGAAGGGAAGGGAAGGAAGGAAGAGGCCAAGAGATCTCAGGGGTGAACTAATCAACCCAGTCTCCTGCCGGATGAAGGAAGGGTGCAGAAGGGAAGGGAACACATAGGAAGAGACAACACAGAAGAAAAGTGGCCAAACCAAGGAACCCATTCTCCAGAGAACGCCTCAAATGGTTCCCCGGAGCCACTTGGATCTCTTGCCTGCTGTGAAATTCTGTCCTCCAAGCATGTCAGCCATTTCCACCTCCATGAGAGCAGCTGGGACTACTCCCCAGAGACCTTTGGATTGCCTGTGGTGTCCCTCATGGTGGTGGGGGGAAGGCATTAGACCCTCATCTGAGATTTCAGCTCCCTGCCTGTACGTCACACCAGCTGAAAGCATTCTGTTCCAGCCACACACACGCTCTCCAGGAAGCTAGAGCACAGAGATTGTGGAGGGTAACTCAAGGGGGACTCCATCTGTCCAGCTTTGAGGGAGTTGTCATCCATGCTGGGGTGAAGCTTTTCAACAATGTGGCTGTTTAGAGGTGACCTGTGCTCCTATGTTACCCCCACCCCATCACGCTTCTAGAAGCCTAAATAAACTCATTTCTCAACTCAAGTGGTGCTCCTCAGGGAAGCCCACAAAGGAAGGGAGGGGAGCTCAGAGATACAGATTCACATACTCCATGGAAAACTGGCCCCTGGCTCTCCCCACCTGGCCCTGTATTCCAGCTCAGCTCTTCAGTCAACAGCCATGTGGCTCCTCTGGTGCCATTGAAGGTTTCTTCTCTACTGGAGGTCACTCTGACTAGGCACTGTGGTGAGGTCTGCTGTCACACTCTCCTGACTTCATCCCTCACTCGGAGTCTTCTGTTCCCTGCCGCCCACGTCAGCCCTACTCTTTCCTGTTGCCACCCTGAGAAGTAGAATGCCCTTCTTGAAAACGAAGTTGAGTTCCACAGGTTACAGTTTGATCCTATCTCTCCTTTATCTCATGGCTGGTGACAGGGCTGAAGACCTATTGAGTTTGACCAGCACAGCCAGAGGATAAATCCATTGGAATGTCTTTAGGAGGATGTGCCCTGCTTCTCCAGCCAGCCTGTAGGCTCCAGCTCCTACTACAGCTTAACTTACTAATTAGATTATTGTCTCAAAAAAAAAAAAAGGTGGAAGTCCACCTTCCTATCCCCCACTGTCCCTCTCTCATCCTCCATCCTTCAGAAATCATTCGGGGAAATTTCTTGGAATAAGACATTAGATGCAGAAGGCAGAGGTTTGGGTCTAATTACTCATGGCCCAAGAGGAAAATGGGCATGGCTGGTCTACATACTCAACTGTAGAAATACTGAACCTGGAGTGGGGTAGAGACACACTAAGTACCAATGAAGACACCTTTGAGGGAATGGGACAAACTGTCAGAATGGTGACTGTGGTGGCTGTAATGAGAACCGCTCCCATAGACCCATATGTTTGAACACTTGGTCCTCAGTTGGTGGAACTCTTTGGGAAGGATTAGGAGGTGTGGCCTTGTTGGAGGAGGTGTGTCATAGGGGGTGGAATTTGAAGTTTCAGAAGGACCTCTGCGATTTCCGGTGCTCTGATTCTATGTCCTACTTGTGGATCAGATATGAGCTCTCAGCTACTGCTCCAGCACCATGCCTGCCTGCCTGCTACCATGCTTCCTGCCAGGATGGCCATGAACTCTAACCCTCTGAAACTGAAAGTCCCAAACAAATTCTTTTGTAAGTTGCTTTGGTCATTGTATCTTCTCACAGCAATACAAACATAAGACAGTGGCCAACCAACCACTACTTCTAAGACAAAAAGAGCTCATGATTTACTATTATAAGATATTTTAAGCTGGGACCTTCTTTATCATGAAAATGGCGTCAGCATGGCAAACAGGATCCCAAAAATGTCCCCTTCCTTTGGTAAAGAGAGGGTACACACCTCAAAACACTCAGGAAAATCCTGGTTCTATTGTGACCCCCTAATTCCATCAGGCTCTTGTGATTACTGTCAGAACTTTTTTTTTTTTTTAATGTGAATTGGTGTTTTGCCTGCATGTATGTCTGTGTGAGGGTGGAAGATCCCCTGCAACAGGAATTACAGACAGTTGTGAGCTGCTATGTGGGGGCTGGCAATTCCTCTGGAAGAGCAGTCAGTGCTCTTAACCGCTGAGCCATCTCTCTAGCCTCGTGATTACAGTTGGAAAGCATACCATGCCTCCCTCACCCCTGGAGTTGCATTTCACCTGAGGGATGTATGTGAGCAGAACACTACTGGCTTCTACTTCTACAAGAAGGAGGAGCCACAGACTTGGAAGGAAAATCTGGACAGGGGCCTCCCTTTCTCCCTACTCTCTCTTCTGCCCTGAACTCAGGGCAGTGGGTCCTGCTACTGTTCTGCTCCAGCGGGCTGCCCTAGCCAGCACTGCCCACCACAAGGCCACGAAAGGCTGTCCAATTCAGGGTTCAGACTTGGGCGGCCCACTTGCTCAATGATGTCGTCTCTCCAGTGCCAGGCTGGGATGAAGAGAGGCAATGGTTGAATTTCACACATCTGTTTTCCCCTGTCTTCTCCCACAGATGGCTTTGTGCTGTACGCATCAAATCCCAGCAGCCTGGTTTAGCTGGGCTACTTACATCCCAAAAGGAGAAGATAGGTTGCTTCCTTTGAACAGGCTCAGTGATCTGATACTCCCGGAATCCCCTGAGGCCTTGACGGAACATCTTACATACTCGAATCATTACGATTATGTCCATGGTGAGCTGGTACAGCCCCTGTGGAAACAGTGAACCAGGTCAATGAAAGTCATCTGCCCTCGGGCTGGGCAGCTCCAAAGAGGGCAGAATTGAATGGGATGAAAGGCAGTGATGTGTTGGAACAGTGGTTATACAGTCAAAAGTTTAGCTTTGGAGGTTGGGGGGTGCTGGGGTGCCGGGGATTAAGCCTAGGGTCTTGAGCATGCTAGACATGAGCTCTACCCACTCTCTCAGGAAGTTTGAAAACCAGTTGAAATTTTGTTGGTAGCTTTAAACTAACTGGTAGGGGTAGACACTCAGGGCATCCTCCTCACCAGGAGCCAATTGTTAAACACTCACAGTGCATTAATTGTTTTTATTTTTGTGGAGAAAATAAAGAATACAAGTATCTCTCTCTCTCTCTCTCTCTCTCTCTCTCTCTCTCTCTCTCTCTCTGTGTGTGTGTGTGTGTGTGTGTGTGTGTGTGTGTGTGTGTGCGCCCAGGGCACAGGTAAGCTATACAAAACTGTGGAATCAGAGGAATCTGAAGGGAAAATGGTCAATAGGGTCTAATACTTCTAGTTTTGAACACTGAGGAAAATGTCATAAGTGGAGAAAATTGTGTGGCCCTAGATGCAGCGGTATCCAAGACCTCTGGACTGGATTCTCTGGAGTCTTGCAAAAGCAAGCAAGCCTGTCCACACTGATTCTCTTTTGTTTATTATTAGTGCACTATTTGCCTGCTTGTTTGCTGATTAAATTTCGGGCCTTGCATCTGCTAGGTAAAGACTCTACTACTGAACCATACTTCCAACTTCTGATGCCATGATTTTAGCCCAAGATGACCTCTACGACATCGAAGGTTAATACAGTTACATTATGTTAAGTCATTAAATAGTAGTGATTTGGGGCCAGCATGATGCCTGGATCAGTGGGTAAGGACAATTGATGACAAACTCAAAGACTTGAATTTGACACTTGGACCTACAGTATGAAAGGAGAGAACCGACTCACACAAAATGTCCTCTGAACTCCACATGGGCAACGTGGCATGCACACACAGGAGCATATACACACAAATAAATAAATATACACATACGTAAATAAATGTAATTTAAAAATTAAATTGTGGTGGTGTGTTACGTCAACAATAGAAAGCTGGGGTTGGAGAGATGGCTCAGAGGTTAAGAGCACTAGCTGCTCTTGCAGAGGTCCTGAGTTCAGTTCCCAGCATCCACACGGCAGCTCACAACCATCCATAATGAGATCTGGTGCCCTCTTCTGGCCTGCAGGCAAAGCACTGTATTCATAATAAATAAATCTTGAAGAAGAAAAAAAAAACAATAGAAAGCTAATATCTAATCTAAGATGAGCCATCTGTCATTTCCCAGTGGATGTGAAATTGGACTGAGGACAAACAGGCCATCCATCTGCTGGGGATATCTTTCTATATGCTGTGAATGTGTTGCTCTGATTGACTGATAAATAAAATGCTGATTGGCCAGTAGCCAGGCAGGAAGTATAGTATAGGCAGGATAAGCAGAGAGGAGAATTCTGGGAAGTAGAAGGCTGAGTCAGGAGATGCTGCCAGCTTCCGCCACCATGAGAAGCAAGATTTGAAGGCAGAACTGGGAAAAGGTACCAAGCCACGTGGTTAAACATAAATAATTATGGGTTAAATTAAGTGTAAGATCTAGCTAGCAAGTAGCCTGAGCCATTAGGCCAAACAGTTTAATTAATATAAGCCTCTGTGTGTTTACTTGGGTCTAAGTGGCTGCAGGACTGGCGGGTGAGAGAGATTTGTCCTGACCATGGGCCAGGTGGGACACAGGAAAACTTCAACTACATCCACCCCTAACTGAATTCGGGAGTCAGGACAGACATCTACTAGCCAAGCAAATGTGTAGGATGGGGGGCATCCAAAATGCAGAACAATCTAAAAGCCAAGCACTCATCCAGGTCTTCCCAAAGTCAATCTCCTGAGGAAAATAAGGAATGGAGGATGTTTTAGATTCTAAAACTTAGAAGAAAAATTCAAGAAGCATTTCTTGAGCCGTTGAGTCCATGATAACAAACGACAACAGGAGGGCGTTCAGTTGGTGAAGTACCTGCCACACAAGCATGAGGGTCAGTCTCCAGAGCCCACATCAAAAAGCTGGGTGTGAGAGACTTAAATAAACCAACCAACAACAACC
>CABHPQ010169827.1:36835-47937 GCA_902168405.1 Peromyscus aztecus
AAAAAAAAAAAAAAATTATATGTAAGTATGTGGGTAAATGCACTTGAGTGCAGGTGCTGTAGAGTCCAGAAGAGGGCACTGGATTCCATGGAGCTAGAATTACAAGTGATTGTTAGACTCTCAAAGCGGGTTCTGGGAATTGAACTAGCGTCCTCTGCAAGAGTAATACATGTTCTTAACTACTGAGCTCTCTCTCCAGCCCAGCAAAAAGTCTTTGAAATATCTAGGACACTGAATTTACACCAGCTTATCAAGGATGCCATCAAAGAGTATCTCAAATGCAAGAAATGAACACATATAAAATTCAGCTCGTATGGAAAAAAAAAAGGTAAAACCTAAAACAGGTCTCTTCACCTCAATATAAGAAATATTTGATAAAATGAGTTATCAAAATGAAGTTAATGGATCTGAGAGGTCAGCTCATTGAGTGAAGCACTTTCTGTATAAATACAAGGACCTGTGTTTGGTTCAGAACCCATATAAAAGAGTTGTGGGGTGGTCAGAGAGACGGCTCAGTGGGTAAAGGTGCTTGCTGCCAAGCCTGACGACCTGAGTTCAGTCCCAATGGCCTCTGTGGTGGAAGAAGAGAACCAACTCCCATAAATTATTTTCTGACCTCCACACATGTGCAGTGGTAAACACACACACACACTAAATAGATGATAGATAGATAGATAGATAGATAGATAGATAGATAGATAGATAGATGTAATAAAAAGTTAAAAAAATAAAAATCTGTGGTGCAATGTGCTTGAAACCCCAGTACTTGGCAAGCCCCAAGCTAATGAGACTGTGTCTCCAAAAAAAAAGGTGGACAGTTCCTGAAGAATGACATTCAAGGTTGACCTCTGTCCTCAATATGTGTGTGCAACCACATGCACCTGCATATCTATGCAAACATATGCCCACATGTGCAAGTGTGCACACACACATGCACACTCTAGTGCACACATGCACACACACACATGTGAATGAAATTAAGAAGAGGCTAAGTATTGTAGCTGAGTGGTGGAACGCTTGCCCAGTACACACAAAGGTGTGGCTTCCATCTCCAGCACTGAGGAGGAGAAGAAAGCAGAAAATGGAATCTCATAAGGAACATTTCAAAATTCTGTATATGGGCATTTTGCCTTGTCTTAGTTACTGTTTTATAGCTATGAAAAGACCCCATGACCAAGGCAACTTATAAAGCATTGAATTGGGGGCTTGTTTACAGTCTCGGAGGGTTAGTCCATGATCCTTATAGTGAGGAATGTGGTAGCAGGCAGGCAGGCATGGAGCTGAAGAAGTAGCTGAGACCTATGTTCTGATCCTCAGCTAGAGAAGGGGACTGTTGTAGGATATTATTTTAAGGTGTGTTACTTTTGTTTGTGTTTCATTTGTTTAACTCTGTGAAGCTGTGTTACTGTGCCTGTCTAAAACATCTGATGGTCTAATAAAGAACTGAACAGCCAATAGTGAGGCAGGAGAAAGGATAGGCTGAGCTGGCAGGCAGACAGAATATATAGAAGGAGAAATCTGGGAGGAGGAGAGATCAAGGAACAAGAGGAGGAGAGAAGGATCCAGGGGCCAGCCACCCAGATACACAGCAAGCCACGGAGTAAGAGTAAGATTTACAGAAGTAAGAGAATGGGAAAATCCCCAAAGCAAAAGGTAGACGGATAATTTAAAGTTAAGGAAAACTGGCAAGAAACAAGCCAAGCTAAGGCCGGGCATTTATAATTAAGAATAAGCCTCTTATGTGACCTATTTGGAAGCTGGGTGGTGGGCCCCCCAAAAGAACAAAAACAAAAAACAACAGGAGACACTGGGGCTGGCGTGGGCTTTTGAAACCTCAAAGCCCACCCCTAGTGAAACACATCCTCCAACAAGGCCACACCTCCTCCTCCTTCCCAAATAGTTCCACTAACTGGGGACCAGGCATTCAAACACATGAGCCTATTGGGGGTATTCTTATTCAAACCACTACATGCCTGCATGTATGTCCTGGTGTGCATGGTGCTAGAGGAGGCCAGAAAAGGACATCAGAGACCCTGGAACTGGAGTTACAAATGGTTGTGAAACACCATGTGGGGGCTGGGATTCAAACTTGGGTCCTGTGGAAGAGCAGCCAGGGCTCTTAACCATTGAATCATCTCTCCTACCCCTCACAGGAAATTTCTTTATTTGTTTTTCAAGACAGGGCTTCTCTGTGTAGCCCTGGTGGGCCTTGAACTCACAGAGATTTACCTGCCTCTGCCTTCCTAGTGCTGGGATTAAAGGCATGAGCCACCACTGCCCAGCATCACAGGGGATTTTTATTATCTGAAGCTGCTTGTGCTTCAACTGGATCCCAGATGGCCCCCTGGTATGATCTATGTGCAAATGAAATTATAGAGCTAAATCTGTTAAAAACCTGAATCTTTGCCTATAAGTAAGACATCTTAAAGATTTCTATTTAAGTCATAATGAAACTCATCATTTTGTATAATTAATATATACTAGTATATTTTTCTATTCATGAAAACTAAAAAAAAAAAAAAAAAAACTATTTAATACCTCACGTTAAAGAATAATACCAACCAGGCTTGGTGGGGCAATAATTTCAGTTCTTGGAAGGCAAAGATGGGTGGATCTCCATGAGTTTGAGGCTAGCCTGCTCTTCATAATAAATTTCAAGGACTACAGCTAGGACTACATAGAGAGACCCTGTCTCAAAAAAAATATTAATACTACCAACTGGCCATGATGGCATGGGTCCTTAGTCCCTGTATGAGAGAGGCAGAGGCAGGCAGATTTCTGTGAGTTCCAGGCCAGCCAGGGTTACATAGTAAGATCTTGATAATAATAATAATAATAATAATAGCAGCCGGGCGGTGGTGGCACAGGCCTTTAATCCCAGCGTTTGGGAGGCAGAGCCAGGCGGATCTCTTTGAGTTCGAGGCCAGCCTGATCTACAGAGCGAGATCCAGGACAGGCACCAAAACTACACAGAAAAACCCTGTCTCAAAAAAACAGAAATAATAGTAATAATAATAATAATAGCCAGGTGGTAGTGGTGCACACCTTTATTGCCAGCACTTGGGAAGCAGAGATAAGTGGCTTTCTGTGAGTTTGAGGCCATCCTGGTCTACATAGAGAGTTCCAGGACAGCCAGGGCTACACTGAGAAACCCTGTATCAAAAAAACAAGCAAATTTTTTTTAAAATAACAACAATAATAGGCAGTCTTCCAGATAGTTCAGCAGTTAAGAAGGTGCATGTCATGTAATTCTGGCAGCCTGAGTTCAACCCTTCGCACACATATAAAGGTAGGAGGAGAGAAACAATTCCACAAAGAGTTGTGTGATATTTTGTTTGTGTTCTGACAAATAAAGCTTGCTTGGAGTCAGAGGGTGGAGCTAGCCACTAGTTAACCACAGAGGTTTGGAGGACTGTAGCGAGAGGGACAGGAAGTGGTAAGGCAGAACTGAAAAAGAATCTTGGCCCTTTGGGTTGGAGGAACCTAAGAGGTAGGAAGTGACTGTGGCTGCGCCCCTGCTTCTCTGATATTTTAGGTTTTTGCCCTGATATCTAACTCCTGGTTTTTATTGATAAGATTAATTAGATTTATGCATCATCTGGTGTCCAACTTTTGGGGCATGAATTCAGTAAATAGCCACTTAGGAGTGGCTGGAGCTGCAAGTGGGAAATGTACTAAGTGGAGGCACTGAACCTCCAGCTAGGTTTTCCCTTTCTTCCCTAAGCCCTCTAAGCAAGTCTGGGATTTTCCTGTTGCAGCTTCTCTATAGCAATCTCCACCAGCCCCAAACTCCACAGGCACCTGGGCTCGGAATGCCGCCAGAGTCGGCCCCTCACCGCTGGCCAGCTCTGCCTTCAGGCAGCTCTGTGCTCTCACCTCTCGCAGATCTCACATGCTGCTTTCACATGTGTGGGTCCCCCACACACACACAATGTCTGCCTTTCAGACTTTGGCTCCTTTCCTCATGGGTTTTGGGCTTTCCCTGGCCCCCCTCCTCAGGCTGCTGACAGGAGATCAGAGGCAGCTGTCCTCAGCTGTCCTCAGCTGTCCTCAGCCAGGCTGTGCATTGTCTGTGCTCTCTGCTCAGATATGCAATGCAGCTGCAGTCAACCTCACACTTCACTGTCGTTGTCTGCAGATTTGGTGAGAGAATTGGGAATTCTTAAAGGGGGGAAATTAGTTTAAAAAAAAAAAGGAGAGTGTTTTTTTCCCATATTAAAAAATGGGGCCGGGCGTTGGTGGCGCACGCCTTTAATCCCAGCACTCGGGAGGCAGAGGCAGGCGGATTTCTGTGAGTTCGAGGCCAGCCTGGGCTACCAAGTGAGCGCCAGGAAAGGCGCAAAGCTACACAGAGAAACCCTGTCTCGAAAAACCAAAAAAAAAAAAAAAAAAAAAAAATGGGAAACACGCTGGGTAGTGGTGGTGCACACCTTTAATCCCAGCACTCGGGAGGCAGAGGCAGGCGGAGCTCTGAGTTCAAGGCCAGCCTGGTCTACAGAGTGAGTTCCAGGACAGCTAGGACTGTTACACAAAGAAACCCTGTCTCGAAAAATCCAAAAGAAAAAAAGATGGGAAACACTATTATGATGAAGGGAGTTAGGTCTCTGTATGATTATACAATGCATGGTTTAAAAATGGAACAATTAAATGAAGGGATAATCAACTTAGCTGGGATCATCATAATGTTAATTATCATTTTGATAATTCTTGTTTTATGCCTTAAAATGTTGGTTGATATGAAAAAGTTACCAGAGAAAAAAATTGCCATTTTGCAAGATAAGTTACAGGACTTAGAAAAATGCACTAAATCAGATAATAGAAATATTCAAAGACAGAGGAATTTAAGGAAGTACCAACCTCACCATTACATTATAAAATAATAGAGGAACAGCCCATGGTTATTGAACAATCAACCTTAATTTTTTTTTATTTTATTTTATTTTTTTTGGTTTTTCGAGACAGGGTTTCTCCATGTAGTTTTGGTGACTGTCCTGGATCTCACTCTGTAGACCAGGCTGGCCTCAAACTCACAGAGATCCGCCTGACTCTGCCTCCCGAGTGCTGGGATTAAAGGTGTGAGCCACTATAGCCCAGCAACCAACCTTAATTTATCCAGTCTCCTTATGGGAATAACTACCAAATGACAGGCATCCCGAAGGCTATGTAAGAGCTGACTGGATTCTCATGGAAATGTTTAATTTGAGGAGATTTAAGGAAGTGATAGTCTCAAATGGTATGCTTTCACCTTTTTTGAGGCAGATGTTAAATTCATGGTCAACTAATAACAGAATTGTACCACAAGACTGGAAAGACTTAGTTACAGCAGTTTTGGACCTTTTCCTCAATTTCAGTGGAGGACCTGGTGGAAAGATGAGGCTAGGACCACGGAACAATGAAGTAGGACTAGGTGTATTGAAATCTCCCAAGACCAACTTCTTGGAGAGGGCATTTATGCTGATGTCAAAGACAGTCTCTACATGATGACCACACCCTGGCTCTATGCCATGCAGCAGCTTTGAATGCTTGGGACAGAATTGAAGAAGTTGGAAAGATAACTGAGTCATTTACTAAAATTATACAGGGCCCAAAAGAAACCTTCACTGATTTTTTACAAAGATTGACTTCAGCTGTAAATAGAATGATACCAGATTCAGAAGCTAGACAAATAATACTTGAGTTTTTGGCTTTTGAAAATGCTAATTCACAATGCAAAAGAGTAATCAGGCCTTTAAAGGAAGATCAGCACCCATAGAGGAATGCATTTGAGATTACAGTCAATATTGAATCTCATAACCATGATGATACCTGGATAGGAGAGGTAATTTCCAGAGGCTTGAAGAAAAATCAGAATGTCAGGTATTTTAATTGTGGTAAACAAGGTCACCTAAAATAGGATTGTAGGCAGGACATTCCTAGAAATGAAGTTTTTTCTAGGAATAATCCAAACAGAAGGTCCCTGCCTTCTGGAGTATGCAGAAGTGTGGCAAAGGCTGACATTTGACCAAAATGAATGCAGATCAACAAGGGACAGACAGCATAACCCTTTGCCATTAGTAAACACCTTGGGGGAGACTCTCATAGGCCCTCATGTCAAACTTGGTTCAGTCATTCCCTGTCACCATGGGAGAAACTCCTCCCCAGAAAAATTAAAGGACCTAATGCCTATTGTAAAAAACCACACTGCTCTGGATGATAGAACAGCTTTAGAAAATAAAACAAAAATTTCAGGAAAAAACATAAAGCAAATATTTTGGCAAACTTCTATAAATGATCAAAGACCAAAGCTAAAAATACAAATAAATGACATTGTAAATGAAGGTTTTGTAGACACAGGGACAGATGTAATAATTATTGCACCAGAATCTTGGCATCCAAATTGGCCTCATCAGGGGACAAATGTTCAACTTTTAGTGATTGGAACTTTATCTCAGGTAAAACAAAGTGTGAGATGGGTCAAATGTATAGGGCCAGAAGGACAGAGAGGAAAAGTAAAGCCATATGTGGCTAACATAGCAATGAATTTATGGGACATGATTAGTTACAGCAATGGAATACCCAGATTAACATTCCTCCAATCTCAGAAACAAACCATAAACTAACCTGTTTCTGGGAAAAATATTAAAAAGTATTATAAAAAACAGTCGTTGGCCATTCAGGTTGTACAGAAACAGGGCACAACAGCTGCTGATCTTTCAAAGGTACCAACAGCCCTACCTTTAAAATGGTTAACGGACAAACCTGTCTGGGTGGAACAATGGTCTTAGACATCAGAAAAATTAGAACAGCTGGTCCAGGAGCAGCTAAGTGCTCAACATATTGAGGTATTGACTGGTTCTTAGAATTCTTCTGTATTTGTTATTAAAAAGAAATCTGGAAAATGGAGAATGGTAACAGATCTAAGAGCTGTTAGTAAGATGATTCAGACAATGGGCTCTTTACAATCTGGAAGTCCCCTGCCTTCTCTATTACCTAAAGGATGGTCTAGCCGGGTGGTGGTGGCACAGGCCTTTAATCCCAGAACTCAGGAGGCAGAGTCAGGCAGATCTCTGTGAGTTTGGGTGAGCCTGGTCTACAGAGCGAGATCCAGGACAGGCACCAAAACTACACAGAGAAACCCTGTCTCAAAAAATAAATAAAATAAAAGGATGGTCTATTATAGTTATTGATTTAAAAGACTGTTTCTTCACTATACCTTTACAAGAAAAGGATAGAGTAAAATTTGCCTTCACAGTGACTACTTATAACAATTCTCAGGCTGTTAAGAGATATCAATGGAAGGTTCTCCCATAAGGGACTTTAAACAGCCCTACTCTGTGCCAATGTTTTGTATGATAATCATTGTAAATAATTCATGTACAGCTTCCACAGTCTATAATTTTCCATTATATGGATGATATCTTACTAGCTGATTCAAATGAAGGTACTTTAGAGAAAATGTTTGAAGAAGTAAAGAAAATTTTTCCTTGTTGGGAATTACAAATTGCTCCTGAAATAATACAAAGAAGAGATTCTATTAATTACCTAGGATATAAAATAGGTTTACAAAAAAAAATTCAACCCCAAAAGGTATAGATCAGGAGAGATCCAGAGAGACTGTCCCAAGAAAAAGAGTAAATTGGCCTATTGGTATATCACATTTCCAAAAGGATAAAATTTCATAATCTTCCCAAATATTTGTTCCTGCTATTTTCTATAGACACATAATACAAATGGTCTTCTTGAAGTTCCAGTTCAATTAAAAATTAAAGCTGGCTTTGGAGTTGGAGCATGGCTCTCTCCCTCTCTAACCCCAAGCATGCTTATTAAAAGGAAAATCTAAAATCTGTCTCATGTCAGAAGAGCAACCTGATATGGAACACAAGAAAAACCAAAATTAAGGAACTATTCTATTGCTACTAATCTCATAATCCCTTGGTTTTATTTTGACTCTTTAACACTTTTCTTAAGGAATAAATGTTATCTCAAATTTTATCAAATTAATATACATGTATATTTTTAAACTTTTTATCATGATATTGATGGTCATATAGAGTACTAACTAATTCTAGAAATAGGCTTAATCTAGCTTCCTGTACATGATTCCCGGTTTGAGTCTCTGTTAGGTAACTAGGAATTAAGTTTTTATACTCTGGATGTACATAACAAATTATGATCCTATAACCTCTTTGAGATCTGCTGCATGTGACATTTAAAATGTTTGTTTTCTGCAATGAACCATAACCATGTTTAACAGCAACATTTGAAGTCTCCAAAAGGAGGATAGGGCTCCACAATGATTCCACCGGGACTATGGTAACACCAAGCTGACATATGCCACCCAAAGATCAGCTTGGACTACAGACCTCTCAGAATAATTTCAAGGTGGCTAGCTGAGATGGTCTAGCCTCACAGACTACTCTAGCCAGGACTTGAGACAAGCCCTGCACTTTCCCATTGCACAGACACTAGACAACAAATAATACAGCTAGCTCTTCCAGGACTTGACAATTATCCCAATTTTTTTCAGCCCCCCCCCCCCAAAGATGCCATCACCTCCAGACAGCAGGAAGTAATTTTTAAGAATACAACACCCATATTTCCAAGAGGTGGGGTGGGTGTTATTTGGTCGTTCAGTGGGTTATGGATATTTGTCATTGTTTAGGGGAGTTGGCTACAGGTTATTGATAATGGTTAGAAAAAAAGGGGGGATATAGAAATAGGATAAAAGGGTAGATTATTGAATCTACTTTTAAACAAAAAAGCATCTACTAGCCTTAACTATTTTACATTGATATGGATTTTTGTATATTGATACATTTCTGAGGTTATTTTTGTTGTACTATATATATTTCTAGTCTTGTTTAAGATTTTTTTATATTGATACAAATTTAAGGTTATTTTGGTTAGAATATACTGTACATACGTTTCTACTCTTGTTCAAGGTATTGTGCCTATACAGCTCATTTAACAATGTAATGTAAATTTCTAGTCCTTGAAAGTTATTGTTACAAACTATTTAGGATAATAAAGAAATGCAGGTCAGTAACTAGTCACCTATTACAATCAAACTTGTAGTCAGGTATGTTTTCAAGGTCAAACAGAGATATATTTTAGATAGACAGGTGGTCTTCAAACACTTCAGAGATCTACAGAATATGGCATTTAAGATGTTGTAATAACACAAGTTTTTTTTTTTTTATGACAATGAGACATGTCTGCTCCTGGCAGCACCAATCTACCACAGAGAAGATGATGGACATTCACAGAAATTCCATATGGAGTTTACTTTCTTTGTAGCAAAAGTTAGCCACTCGGCAAGAAACTGCCATTGCCTCATCTGCAGACAGTATGCTGTCCAAATTTAAGCAGGACACAAAAGAAAGTGACTGCTGAACTTTGCCAAGACAAGACAGGGCAGTCCTTCAAAAATCCTGTCAGAGCTGGGTGGTGGTGGTGCACGCCTTTAATCTCAGCACTAGGGAGGCAGAGCCAGGTTGATCTCTGTGAGTTTGAGGCCAGCCTGGTCTACAGAGCAAGTTCCAGGACAGGCTCCAAAGCTACACAGAGAAACCTTGTCTCAAATAAATAAATAAATAAATAAATAAATAAATAAATAAATAAATATTAAAAGAAAAAAGAAAAAAATTCTGTCAGATACACTAGGTCTGCAGACTGAAGATGGATGCCCCAATGTTACAGAGGATCCTTTGGTGACTATCTAGGCAGCCAGCTGTTTCTGTGACTTCTTAGTCTTAGAAATTGTTTGCTTTATAATTTCTGTTTACTCAGGTAATATATCCTTCTCAGGTCTCTGATGGAGTTGAAGACTAGATAGTTACAGTTGTCCTTGTTAACAAATTCAGAAAAGAAACTCACAAAAGAGGTGTATGAGGTTGAGAGACATAAAAAGATAGATTTGGGTTGGTAATTCAAGTTAGGATAATAAGTGAATTAGGTACAACACTTTGGACTCACCAAGATAGGATAGATAATGGGGTATTTTCTCTGAATTTGTTAAATGTTAATGGACTAGACATTGTTAATGTAATTATTGCCTTATATATTTGTTTATAGTTATTGTACATATTTGTATATAGTTTTTCTATGTTAGTTAAAACCTTTGCTTTTTATTTAGACAAAAAGGGGGAAATGTGTGGTATTTTGTTTGTGTTCCTCTGCTTGGGGTCATGGGGTGGAGCTAGCCACTAGTTAACCATAAAGGTTTGGAGGACCGTAGAGAGGGGGACAAGAAGTGGTAGGCTGGGCTGAAACAGTATCTTGGCCCTTTTGGTTGAAGAAACCTGAAAGGTGGGAAGTGACTGTGGCTGCTCCCCTGCTTCTCTGACCTTTCAGGTTTTTACCCTGATATCTGACTCTTGGTTTTTATTGATAAGATTAATTAGATTTATACATCAACAAAGTTGTCCTTTGACTTTTGTTTTATTTCTCTATTGGTATGATAAGAGATCGTGACCAAGGCAACTTACTGAAGGAGGGGTTTAATTGGGCTTACAGTTTCAGAGGGTTAAAGTCCATGATGGTGGAGCAACGGGATGGCAGCAGGAACAGCTGAGAGGTCACATCCTGATCCACAAGGAGGAGGCAGAGAATGAGACACTGGGAAAGGCATGGACTTTTGAAACCTCAAGACCCTCCCCCAGTGACACACTTCCTCTAACAAGGTCACACCTCTTAATCCTTCCCAAACAGTTCCACCAACTGATGATGAGCCTATGTGGCCATTCTCATTCAAACCACCACAGCCTCTATAGAAGCACATCATTCACACATAACAATAACAACAACAGCAGGACTGGGGGTATAGCTCAGTTAATAATAATAATAATAGTTATTGTCTTAGTTAGGATTCCTATTGCTGTGATAAAACATCATCACCAAAAACAAACTGGGATGGAAAGGCTTTATTTGGCTTACATTTCCATGTCACTGTTTATCATTGAAGGAAGTCAGGACAGGAACTCAAACAGGGCAGGAACCTGGAGTCAGGACCTGCTGATTGTCTTAGTTAAGGTTTCTTTTCTTTTTCTTTTCTTTTCTTTCTTCTTTCTTTTTCTCTCTTTCTCTTTCTTTCTTTCTTTCTTTCTTTCTCTCTTTCTTTCTTT
>CABHPQ010169828.1:0-32667 GCA_902168405.1 Peromyscus aztecus
CAGATGTCAGGCACAAGGAAAAGGGTGCAGTGTGTGAGTACAGGTTCAGTGGCAGAGGAGAAGTAAAAAGGCCTTGGGCAGGAAGCAGGACAGAGAGCCATGTCTTTAGGTGCTTCAGGGACAATCTGAATTTTCAGCCTCTATTCTACCCAAGATCCAAGCCCTACATTGGCATGGGGTGCTATGCACAAATGCCTAGCTGCAAACCCTCATTCTGGAGATAACAAAAGGAAGTCTGTCTCTAGCAACCAAAACTCACAGAGCCCTGTGGCACTCCGACTTCTTTACACACAGACAGAACTGACAGCTCTGTCTTGGGAGAAAGAGTTGGGCCAGCTACTGATCCATCTCATTGACCCTTTTCTCTAAGAAGAATCTCGAGTTATGTCAGGCTGGCCTCGAACTCCCTATGCAGTCATCCACTGGAGGATGGCGTCTAATTCTCCTGTCTCCAGGTCTCAAATGCTGGGATCACAGGCACATGCCACCACATGCAGTTTTACATGATGCCACGGAAGGAAAGCAGGGCCTTGTGCATGTCAGGCAAGTGCTCTACCACACACATCTCCTGTCTTCGCAGTCCTGGATGCTTGGCATTTCCCCATCTTGTGCACAGTAGAGCCCAGAGACAGGTTTTCCAAATATCTCTCTGAATCCAGGCACGCTGCACCTGCTGGCCTAAAGTTTAGCAGCCTCCTTAAACCCCCAAATGCAAGTTTATCCTAGCAGAATTTGGCTGTGAACCTAACATAGCATGTGGTGTAAGATGGATCTTCAACAAAGCTAAGTGTCCCCAAACCTTGGCAGGGACGCAGGTAAAGCCATGGAACATGTGGCGATCCATAGATTAATAGTTATGGGCTAATTTAAGATATAAGAGCTAGCTAGCAAAAGGCTTGAGCCATGGCCATGCAGTTACAATTAATATGAGCCTCTGTGTATTTACTTGGGTCTGAGTGGCTATGGACCAGGCGGGACACAGAAAAACTTTTACCTACAATTGGCCTTGCTGGTCTGTGATTGTTGAAGATTCTTCCCCCCTATCCTCAGGCTTCCAGGAAGCCCCATCCTGTTCTGAGGTCACAGGTCACTCAACAACCTCAGGAAAATGAGCCGGTACCCAGGCTCAGGGGTTCCCACCTTGCTCACCTGGGATTTGCTTTCTCTTCCTGAGGGCCAGCTCAGCCCATCCTTTCCTCAGGACTCGGTGCAGGAGAGACTGGAATACCTCAGTGGCACCTGTCACCATCAGCGTGAAGCCTCTTCTCAGTAGGAACTGGGAAGCCCTTGGCTATCTCTGTTTCCAGTTCTGCTGTATTCTCTTTCCATCGCTCAGCCCATGCACGGCTCTGCCCTGCGCAGTTAGCTGATGGGGCTTCAAAAGGAAGGGGGGGACCCCATAAGGGCTGAGCACAAGCTGCACACCCATCACTGTGTGCAGCCATCACACAGATGACTCCAATGCCACCTGTCTAGAAAGGAAAGACCAATAACAAGCAGGGAAGGAAGGGGCCCCACCATGATGGGAGCCAGAGTCAGTGCGGAGATACTCCCATGCTGTCTGCCACTGACCAGAGTGTAACATTGGGCAGGTCACTTGGAGAGTTAAAAAAGACCCACTTCCTCCTTCTTGTGGGCTACGTGAAGACTGGCTAGCTGTGATCCATTCAACATTCAGCACCACACACAGTAGGTGCTCAACACACAACAGCTCATGGTGACTGTGTCAAAACATTCTCCAGCAACAGACTCAAGGTTCTCCTGGTAAATGGTGTGGCCAGGAATCATGTCACTAGGCACATACCCTTTTGATCAACCCTCTTTCTTTTCCATCCTTGAAATGTACTGTTTACAGATCCAGCCTCCCTAGAGCTTCCTAGAAAAAAAAATTAAATAAAAACAAAAAACAAAACAGGTTCCTCAGGACTCAGTTCAAACCCGATTTTCTTAGATCAATTAACTAGTTGGCCCTAGGTACCCAAAGGGCTTTTCTGATGATCTGAATAAAAACATCCCTCACAGGCTCAAGTTCTGAGCAACTGGTCTCCAGATGGCGGCATTATTCTACAAGGTTCTGGAAACTTTGAGAGTTGAGGCCTGGCCAAAGGAGTAAGTCACTGAGATGGAGGGCAGGTCCTTGAGAACGCTTTACCCCACCCACTTCCTGTCACACTCTCTGCTTCCTGTCTGCCTCTGCCACACACACACCCACTGCCATGATATTTCGCTCAAGCTAGTGGGATGGAGGTGTGGTGATATTTTATTTGTGCTCTAACCAATAAAGCTTGCCTGAAAATCAGAGGGAGGAGCTAGCCACTAGTTAACCAAAGAGGTCTGGAGGTCTGTACAGACAGACAGGAAGTGATAGAGCTGAGCAGAGAGAGGAAGTGATAAGGCAGGGTTGAGAGAAGAGCTCTCTCTCTATCGGCGGAGGATTTCGTAGGGGTAAGAACTAGTGGCTTGTTGCTCTGCCTCTCTGATCTTTCAGCTTTTACCCAAATATCTGGGTCTGGGTTTTTTATTATAAGACCGTTTAGCAATTCGTGTTACATGGAGGGACTGTGGTCAAATCTCTCTGTGCCAGTGAGGCCAAGTAAACCTTTCTTCTTTAAGATGTTTCTGTCAGCTAGTTCCTCATGGAGACAGAAAAGTAACAAAGTATTGGTCCCACTGCCCAAGACCCTTACCGAAAATGCAATAGTATTCATATTTATGTGGTACTATACATGTCCCCTACTTCAAGTCACCTCCAGATGACAGAGCACCCAAGGCAATATACATGCTGTGCAAGTATATTGTTTAAGGATTGCCATAAGTTGATAATAAAGGGATGTGTGCAAGTTCAATGCAGGCTCAATTTTTAAAATTCTTCCAGTGAGGCCGGAGAGACAGTCAGCAGTTAAAAGCACACACTGCCCTTGCAGTAGACTGGAGTTCAGTTCCCCGAACCGACACTGGGTGGCTTACAGCTGCCTGCAACTTCCAGTTCTGGTCTCAGTGGGCAACCACACATACACACTTTTAAAAATATAATAAATAAACACTACTTCCGGTCCACGGTTCACTAAAACTCAGATGCACAAGGCTGAGTGCTCACTGATAGAAATGAGTCCCCCTCTCCCATTCCAGACCACAGGCCCCTGGCCATGTGTCTTCCTTCGTGTCTCATGCTGATGTTCAAGCTACACCCTCCTAGATATGGACCTTACAAGTAACCAAGGTGGCTTCCCTCCCATGTTCTAGTCACATCCCTTCACTAGACACCGCCCTGTCAGTCAGAATCCAGCGGCAGGCTGCTCCTCCCATCACGTTCTCTTCACTCTGGGAAACAGACTGTCACCAGGACAACTAGGGATGCCTCTCTCTGAGGGCTAGAGGTATGAGCTGTCCCATCATGCCCTCCTTCTATATCTCTGGACGTGAGGTTAGCACCGTCCAATGTCTCCACGTCAGCCACGGCTAGGGAGGCTCCCAGATCAGAATCCCAAATTTCCAGGCCCTGACTTCCGGGAGGGTGTGGAAAAGCGACTTGGCTGTAGTTCATCCTGGGCTAAGAAGAGGTGGAAATAGAGGGAGACCAAGGCCAAGGCTGTGGGCAGAAAAGGGGGTCTGCAGGTGGATGTGCCCTTCCTGCCCTGCTCATCAGCTTTCCCACCCTGATACTTCTCCCAGGGCTCTGGGGAACCTCTACTGGTGTAAAGCAGAGACCTCTGTGGCCCCCAACTGTTAGAATTTTCTCAGTTTGCAGGGGAGGAACCAAGAACCCACTTTCGAGGAGCTGCTTCCCCGAGACTGCAGGCAATCCAACGGTGGGAGCAGCGGTTAATCTCCACTGTCGCTTCCAGATGCTCAGGCTGCAGCCCTGGCTGGATTTAGCAGCTCCAGGGAGATGGTGAGGCTCACCTCTGGGCATGTCTGTGAGGACATTTCCAGGAAAGATGAATTGGATGTAGGTGTCACTGTCCCATGAGCTGGAGATCCGGATAGAATCATGGGAAACAGAAAGTCAAGCAAGCTCCAACCTTTGCCCCTTTCCTCTGCCTGCAGTGTGCTGAGAAGTGAAGGAAACTCTCTGCTATAGGCTCCCTGCAGGGACATTCCACCCACATACAGGAAGCCTTGTGAGCACAGACAGAACCTTCTGGAAAAAACAGGCCTCTCCTCCTTTAAGTTATCTCTGCTAGGTATTTGTTGATACTGATGGGAAAGCAAAGGATGGTACCTCCCTTTGGGACAGTAGTGCCCTAGAGAGGGTGACTTCCTCTCCACCTGTCAGGAGGCACCTGGCAAATGTCTGGAAACATTTTCGGTTGTCACCACTGGCAGGGAGGAGGCCACTAGCATTCTATAGGAGAGGCCAGGTGTGTGCAGGACATCAACGCCAACAAGAAATTATCTGTCCCCAAAGGGCACTGTCCCAGAGACTGGGTCATTTTCTGACTGCCTGAGACGGATCCCAGAAACGGAGCTAGGAACTCGCAGGTTCCAGGAGCTCAGCCTCCAGGGGCCACCCCAGGGAACAAGCTGGATGCCTCCACCCCTCCAGGTCAAAACTAGAAGTAGAGAAGCATCAGCAGCATGTCCTAGAAGGAGCCCGCGGTGGGGGTAGGGACAGGCACTTTTGGCGAAAGGCTGGCAAGGAGCAAGCTTTATGGCTTGTTCTGTTCAGAGTTTTAATTAAGCGTCTCAAATAAGGATTTAATTGGGCTGTAACAAGCCAGGCTATTGTATGCAAGAGAAACACCTGGGGATTATTAGAAAACATTTTTAAGGCAGTAAAGCTGCAGTGAACACACACAGATGTTAGGGCAGGAGATGTCATTGCGGAGCTCCATCCCACCCCTCCACCCAGGACCCTGGTAAGGGGGCAGTGTGGTCTGGAAGGATGAACCCAGGCTCAGACTCCAGCTGTGCAGGGCCGTGGAGTCCCAGGCAGGGAGCCTCAGATGAAAATCGCTGCTAGACTCTGCCTCTCAGGCAGGGTAAAGGAAATGAGCAATTAGGCTCAGCCTAAGAGGGGCTGGGGTGACCCTACCTGCCTAAGGGATGCCATGGGGATCAAGCCTGGTCAAATCCCCAGACGAACCAGGAAAGATCAGGCTTAACTATAGCAGTGACAAGGGCAGCCAGGCCTGGGTCTCAGAATGGGTCTGGAGAAGGCAGGAATGACCAGCCCATTTTAATGGCCACCTCTCCCTCCACCTGAATTTAAGCTCTGCCAATCCAGGGACAGGGGTACATTTTGTTCCCTGCTATGAAGTTCAAAGTAGAAGATACTGTTGGGCATGTGGTAGGTCTAGCTGAATAAAGAAAGAAATGAATGAATGAATGAATGAATGAATGAATGAGTGAATGAATGAGAAGGGACAGTGGAGTCCAGGTCCATCTGACACAGCCCAAGCTGGGCTAGCTGCTGTGTCCCATTGGCCAGGTATTCTGAAACTTCACCCAACAAGAATGGTTCTCCATTAGAACCAATAAGGCTGCTTTGCAGTGGGTACCTGTTCTACCTACCTATGACCTTGAAGTACCAGCCCCCAGGGTAGGTAGGCAGAACAGGTATCTACTACACCCCTTCTCTACCCCTGTCCTGTCCTGGGCTCCTCATCACCCTGACAGATTGCTGACCACAGGACCTCGAGCTTCCAGATGACAGCAGCTTCCCCAAGAACCAGTCCCGGGTTCGTCTAGTTTGCATCTCCAGCGGCAGCCAAGGCCTCCGCAGAGAAGATCACCAGTGTGTGTCCGTGGACGTGAGGAACCCTTAAGGAGTGGTGTGTTTGCTTAGAGTAGCAGCCTCCTCTGCCTCCATGGCTGGCTCTTGTCAGGGTCCAGTCAGGGAGCCTATGCCTGACTCTTCACCTGTCTCAGTCAGTGTTCTATTGCTGTGAAGAGACACCATGGCCAAGGCAACTCATAAAAGAAAGTATTTAACTGGGGCTTGCTTACAGTTTCAGGGGCTTAGTCCATTATCATCATGGCAGGGACATGGCAGCAGGCAGGCGTGGTACTGAAGAAGTAGATGAGAGCTGTATCCTCATCCTCAAGCAGAGAGAGAGAAAGAGGCAGGGGGCACGGGGAGACTGGGCCTGGTGTGGGCTTCTGAAACATCAAAGCCCACACCCAGGGACACACTTCCTCCAACAAGGTCACGCCTACTCCAACAAGGCCACACCTCCTAATCTTTCTCACATAGGTCCATTCCCCGGTGACTAAGCATTTGACTATATGAGCCTATGGGAACACCTAACATTCACCTAACATTCCTGATGGCTTTGTGACATGAGATATTGTCACCATTTTACAGAAAATGAGCTTGAAGCTCAGAGAAGCCCCCCTTGCCCTGGTCTCCCAGGACCCCTGGTATTGGAGGGAGCCCTTCCCCCAGCCTGTGAACAGCAGTTAGGATTTCAGCTCAAGGCAATGGGGGTGTGGGGGGCAGGGTAAGTGAAGGTCTAGCCTAGGCTCCAGCTACAGTCTGATACATCTGTCTGGCAGGATTTGTAGCTCCCTCTAGCCTTGTGTTATACCGCTGAGCTTCTGGACACACACAGACACACACACAGACACACACAGACACACACGGGGTGGGGTGGGGTGGGGGGGAGTTGGGATCCGAAGGCAGAAATGAGAGGTTCTGAGAGACTAATGAGAATGTGGGGGACATGGGAAGGTAGACGGCTTAGTGGTCCAAGGTTGGAGGCCTAAGAGCATAAAGTGGAAGGCAGGGTGAGTCTGTTGCCCCAACAATCGGGCAGGGAGTCGGGAAGGTGGGGCCGGGGAGGGCCCAGGTACCATGAATGGAGGAGGCACCTGAAGAGTGGCTGGCACATCAGACACTGTCCCAGCTCGGGCAGACCTTGCGTTCTCAGTGGGAAGAAAACCATACTGCAGGAGCCAGGTATGGTGGCCCGGCGAGCCCTGAGACAGCTGGAGAATTCAGGCCTCGGTGCCTGGCTTTCCAGGTTACTCTGTGGGCAGCTCCTGGGAAAGCACCCCGATTCCATCTCCTTCTTCCCACCCACAGGGTCCCCAAGGGAGCTCTCCAGCTACTGTCATTTAACCCCCAAACCCACCCCAGGCTGGCCCATTTCAACCCCCACTGCCCAGACAGACGAGAAAACTTATTTTTATTCGTTCCGTTGCATACATGAGGGAATAATTGTGGTACCAATATCTGGCTTTTATTGAGCACTTACTGTATGCTAGGTCCTGCAGTAATGAGCACTCATTGTATGCCAGGTCCCGCAGTAAAGGTTTCTCATACGTAATCTAATTAACCGATGTTTCCCAATCACCCTAGAAGGTGAAAGCTATTAACCCAATTTGCCTAATGGAGAAAATGAAGTTCAGAGAAACAAAATGACATATCTGAGCTCACACAGCCCTGGGCCTGACGCCATGCTGAGCGCCTGATGTGAGCTCCACCGCGGATGCCTGCGACTTTTTTTTTTATTATCAGGCAATAACTCCAGTTTACAGAAAAAGAAACTGCAGTCCAAAGACACATGACTGTTCAAAGACGAGCAGGATGCAGGGTCAAAAAGCCACCCCCAGCCATCCGAATCCAAATTCTGTCTCCTCCTCCTTATGCTCGCTGCTCGGCGGGAGCCCATCAGAGGTGACATTCAAGGGCCCAGGTCACACTAGGGAGAAGGGGAGCCTTGGAAAGTGTGGCCAAATCTAAATCCCCTTCATGGTGTGAAAGCCTGTGAGGGTTTCCATGCTCTGAAAAGCACATCTGAGGGACAGCGGCTGCATAGCATGGCACCCAAGTCATGTAACACCTGTCCGGGAGACAGAGCAGAACAGATGCAGGTAGGGGTGATATGCAGAGGTGGCCCGGCAGTTCCCATGCCAATTCCCGCCAGGAACTTCTCCACCGTGCTCCTGAGATCGTCAGTCAGCAATCTTGATGCAACAACCCGAAGAATTAAATGTTGTCAGATTCGATCAGTGTAAGAAATCTGTATGTGTGTACACATGAGTGTGTATGTGTGCATATTTGTGCTTATCCTATGCCTGTGTATGCACGTATGTATGCATAAATGTATGTATGTATATGTGTATGCTTATGCGTGTACAAGTGTGTGCATGTTTGCACATATATATATGCATAGTTGTGTATATGCATATAATGTCATATGTGTATATGTATGGTGTATATGTGTGTGTGCGCTGTGCATCTGTATGTGCGTGCACATATGTATGTATGTATATGTGCCCATGCATGCATGGTTATGTGTCTGTTTGCATGTGAATTGTGTATGTGTATATGTATGTGGTATATGTGTGACTGTGTATACATACATGTGAATTGCATCTGTGTGCCTGTGTGTAGTATATGTGTTTATATGTATATGTGCCTATGTATGTGTTTGTGTGTACATGCTTGTGTACGCATGTATTTATTTCTGACTATGTGTATGCACCTATGTACCTGCTTGTGTATCACTGCCCCCAGGACTCTGAACGATGAGCTTCCGGGCTGATTTCTCTGTTTTATTGTCACAACCCCAGAATGGCTGCAATAGACAAGTGGCCCTTCATCTGCCTATTGTCAGAAAAAATTGGCTGGGATCAATTGTCCTAAAGCAAAAATCGATTGCATTTGGCAGCTGTCCTTGCAAATTTAATGAGCTGATATTCAAAGCTCCCTTCAGCCTTCAACTTGACTCAGGTACTCCCGGGGCACGCCACACAGATCTGCAGGTGGGAAGCCACACAGCTCCAGCCCCAACCATCCTGGAGTTTCT
Organism: Peromyscus aztecus; assembly: GCA_902168405.1. Taxonomy (NCBI): domain Eukaryota; kingdom Metazoa; phylum Chordata; class Mammalia; order Rodentia; family Cricetidae; genus Peromyscus; species Peromyscus aztecus. Next base: position 8,757 of record CABHPQ010169828.1, read on the forward strand.
CCCTGATCCTTGTGAGGGCCCAGAACCTTTCATGAGAAAACCATGCAGGCTAGGGTCACTGCACAGCACAGGCCTGCCCACTCGCAGTGGGGCAAAGAGGCAGAGGACTGGTTTTTCCATGGAAGAAAAGCCAACCCCTCTTCTGTCAGTCAGAGGACGACGTCCTTACTGGATTTCTTGATTTCCTCTAAGGAGATCCACCCTCGCTGGGCTTCCCTATCTCAGAGTCTATGAGCACTGGGATCATGTAGTTCACTTGGGAGGTGACTTCAGGATGCACAGGTGAGGGAGGAGGAAGTGAGGCGGACTCAGGAGGGCAGTCAGGAGAAGGTGCATTTCCTGGGAACCTCGAGGAGTCCTTGCAAAGGCTGTCCCCACCTGCCAGTGGATGAGGCATTAACCTTCCAGCATGTGCTCAGCAGTCACAGTGGGAAGCTTTAGAAGGATCCAAAGAGGCTTGGATGCAGCAAGAGGGGAGAGGAACTCACCAGCAACTTCTACCTGGGCTGATGTACATCTCACCGCTTTTTGAGACAGGGTCTCACTGTGTAGCCCAGGCTGGCTTCAGACTCAAGATTCTCCTTCTTCAGCCTCCCCAGTGCTGAGATTACAGGGGTGAGCCACCACACCTGGCTCTGAATACCATGCATTTTAATTACTTATTTCAATACCACTATTTGTGCAGTATGTCGATTAGCCTGGCCGTATTGGCGTGTAACTTATAAAGAATGTCATATTTACCAGACTGGATGTTAAGCCTGCTCTCACGGGGCCTGTCATCAAGCAAGCTGGCAATCACTGCTGGTGACTGATTGGGAACGGCCCCACAGTCGCATGGATGTCAAGTCCTGCCGGAGGCAGCCTCAGCCATCAGCGGGCCAGTCTCAGCCAGAGGTCTGGAGGGAAGAAGGGTTCCTACCCCAGCTTCCCACTCTCACTTAGCTGACTCCCTCAGGACCAGACCGTGCCTTACAACATCTAGCCATGTGCTGGAAGGATGTTGCCTCTCTGAGTCTTCCACATAAAAACCAGGGTGAACGTTTCCTTTAAAATTGGGGGCTTAATGGCGAGACTGACAAGATGACTTTTCAATCTGAGATAAAATTTAAGGAACCATGTTTCTCTTGTCCCTGTGACCCAATGATAGCACCTTCATGTCACCATGACTAAAACATGCCGTCTGGCTTTATTCCTGAGGAAATTTTTTTTTGTTTTCCTAGCAGTGAATTCGTCACATGAGTTACCTATAGCTCATGAACAACTTCATCTACTTTTGTGGAGTGAAATGGAGTGGTTACCAACTCATTAATTAGCAACCAGGCCCAGTCACTAGCCGAATCACAGACAGGAAATGAGACAGACGCCCTCCCAGGCCAGCGTCCTGGTATCCCAGCCAGTTCCTGGGTGTGGCATGTGGACGAATCTGCCTCAGCTTTCTGAGCTGCTCCCTCAGGACACTTCAGTGTCCGGTCTAGAGGAAGTCCTCCTCTCCCCGTTTTCATCTGTTCCCTTAAGTCTGCGGCCTGGGAGAGATAGTTCAGTTGCTGAAGTGCCGGCCGTGGAACCACAAGGACATGGTTTCCATCCCCAGAACTTACCTAAGAGCCAAGCGTGTTGGCACGTGCACTCCAAGGTGAAGACTGGAGAGTCCTGAGGTTGCCTACCAGCCTAGCATACCTGGCCAGTTCTAGGCCCAATGAAAGACCCTGTCTCAAAATAAGATGGAAGGCTTTCTGAAGGTACAACACTGGAGGTTGTCCTCTGGCACACACACACACACACACACACACACACACACACACACACACGCACAGGCACATGCACACATTTTGAGGCTTCCTGAGCAATTCCCTACAGACCTGTCTTCCTCTTACGCTCTTCCTAACTTCTACCTGGAGTCCTCCAACAAGCCACCTGGGTACCTAGGAACGACCATAGCGGTCCCTCACCCTCCTGCTACCCCTCCTCACCCACAGGCTCCCCAGAACCTGCTCTTCTGCCCCACACTGCCCCTGCAGAGGATCAGGGAGGGGCTGAGTGGCACCTGCCGACTGTCAGGACCCCAAAGCCGATGTGAGAGGGACAGCAAGGGAAGAGGAAAGTGCGTGGCCCCCCTGCCTCCTCCTTGCTCCTGTCTACCATACTGTAACTTCAGGACAGTTTGGCCATATGAAAACTACCTATCAGAGTAGAGGGAAGCCAGCTGCTCTAGACTAATCCTCGTCCTCGGCGCTCTCTCTGACAAGCCACAGGACCTTCTCCAGCGCGTTTCCTTATCTGTAAAGCACAGTCGATAATACTGTGTGATCTGGATATCACAGAGGTGCACAGAGAGAAAGCACACAAAGACTTGGGGAGGGATGAGGGACAGACAGAATCGTTTTTTGCAACCGTCCCTTCTGAGAGCCAAGTGAACCGAGAGGATGTGGATGACTGGAGTGGAGGCCTCACCACGAGGCTCCCAACCCCTTCCTCCTGCCCCTCAAATTGGCAGGTGCCAAGTCTGAAACAAGAGGTCTCCAGGGCCATGGAGGGGTCCTTGGTCTTTTCTCTCCCCTCTCGTGTGTGTGTGCTTGTGTGTGTGTGTGTGTGTGTGTGTGTGTGTGCGCGCGCGCACACGCGCGCATGAGCGTGCATGCATCTGTTGCCTTCCAGTGGGGGAGATGGTATGCATGCCTCAGGCATGGTGACAACGGTGGAACCAGCCATTATCTAAGTGACTGCAGACCATATTTGTTAACACTCCCCCCCTCCACCCTCAAGCCCAGCCTGCAGGTGCAGCACAGCTGAAGCAGGAGGACCCATCAAAGTCCTCTGATGGCCAGCTGAGGCCTAACCTTAACCCCAGGTGTGGCACACAGTTCCTGCCCTGTTTCCATGTCTCAGGGCTCACCTTAGACCCCTGCCTAGCTGCTGCTCCCTACCCCCAAAGACAGCGTCTATGATGACAGAAGCTACATTCACCTGCTGCCTCGGGCCTCTGATCCCCTCCCACTCCCATGATTCCATCTCTGAGCTCGACCACCTCCAGGCTCCGTGCTGTGCTTTTCTGGGGTCCTACTGATGCCAGTTGCTAACTCCTCTGAATCCCTCAATCTGTCCTGAGCAGATCATGCACTGTCCCCTACCTGGGTGGCATCTCTTCCCCTCTGATCCACCAGGGACAGTTCTGCCCTATCCTCCATAAGCCACAGAGGAATTGAAGGGTTTGAAGGTCACAGGCTGAGGTATCTTCTCTCCACAGACCTCAAGGAGTGTCAGCCATACGTAGAAGCAGCTGTGCCATAGAAATGCCCAGCAAGGAGGGCATTGAGCTGGGCCACCACAGAGGACCAGGAAGGGTGCAGATCACGGTATATGAGGCTAGGAAGCTGTAGATGACTACATCATACCTCACTATGGGAGACCAGCCCCCACTTTTACGACCAGGGTACTTTTGAGCAGAGAGAAATGGGAAATATTTAGATAGAAAGAGATACCTAGACGACAAGAGGAAAGACAGAAACACAGGATAGCCTTGGGAGGGCCTGGGTCAAAAACGCAACCGGCCCAGAACTTTATTCAAAAAGGCTTTTTATAACAATGCCAAGGGGAGGGGCAAAAGACCACCCCCTTGCTAGATACAACCAAGCGTAGACCCTTCCAAAGACCTAATACCCAGGCCTGTGGCCCAATCATCCTCCTATGCAGTCCTGCTGGGTAAAGCCACTAGGAAACCTTGGTGGGCTCCAACACTTCACTTTTTTTAGCCATTAGGTCAACAGGCATTAAGAGATCACTGGTGTTCTATTTACCCTCTGAGGAAGTCTGTGGTCGATGACACAGATAAAACCTACGTCCCTGTGAAGGTTTACTCTCGGAGGGGCTTAGGGCTGCTACTGAAGATGGAGAAGTAGGTTGGATCAGATCATAGAAAGCCTAAAATGCCAGGCTGGGCATCATTTCTGGGTAATAGGGAGCCCTTGAGGATTTTGGAATGAGGGTAGGATGCATACAGAGCCATGTCAGGATTTGCTGGCACAAAAAGTGAAGGAGTGCTGGACGGAAGGAGCCAACGGGGTGGACTTAAGCCTGTGGGTGTGACCTGGAGGCACAGCATGCCCAAGGCTGGAAGCTGCCCTCTCTCATGGAAGGCTGTCCATCAGAGTCTGTGGCCCCGTCCTTTCTCTCCTGTCTCCCTCAGAGTCCCAGACCTTGGAGGGGCCCTCTAATGCTCACTAGGGTAAGAGCTTTGCCTCAGCCCTCTAGGCTTAGTTTTTTTTTTTTTTTTTTTTAACAGAATCGGTGACCTTAATAAAGCTTGGAGGGACAGAGGGACTCAAAGGCCCGACGAGATCTAAATATAGCACCAGGCCACGTGCGGTTGAAGCCACTCAGGAGCAGAGGCTGGTGGATCCCACAGGGACTGATGCCTTCAACACCACAGCAGCCAGGCCAGAAAGGGCCACGGATCTTTCTCTACATGTGGAAACATGAAACACTTTTCTGTGAAGCCTCACTGTGAGAGGAGGCGGCGGCTAAGCTGGGGAAGGAGGACTGTCTCAGGGCAAAGTCCTCCATGGTCAAAGGCCTGAGGGACTCCCGGGTGCTGCTACCCCTGGGCCAGAGGAGTCACCAGGCAGACAGCATTGTGGGGATGTGGATGCTGGGCCCTTCCCTGAATCCCTGGCAAAGGATGGGGGGAAGCTGGTTGCCCCTGCCTTCCATGAACCACTCAGCCAGTGGATGTGGGCAGGCCACAGCCTAGTCTCAGCATCCTAGCTGAAAGTCACTGGTGTGCCCCCTCCACAGATGGGAAAACTGAGGCCTGGGCTGGTTAAGGAACAGTATCCAAGAGTTTGACCACCCAGATTTAACTAAAGTCTACGGTACCCCCAGCAGTACTTAGGGCGAAGACACTGTCCGTGGTTCTGAGCTACAAGCATCGCGGTCTTGCCCTGTGGGTCTATCTCTTCAACAAGTTGTATGAGGCTCCAAGACAGTGAAGGAGACAGTCAAAGGGGACAGGTCCACATCCCTGTCTCCAAGGCTTTCTAGGCAAAGAGGGAGGAGACGGTACAAGCAGGAGGTATCACTGCTTAGAGCGTCACATGAGCAAGGCAAGCCAATGCTCTTTGGTCCCCAGCACAGGAATACAAGATCACACCTAATTTGCAGATGGGGCAACTGAGGCACGCAGCAAACAGGTAGCTGACTCAAGGCCGACAGAAGGGCACAGATGGGACCCAGGTTCCGCTGCTAACCTCTGGGTTCTGCGCTGGGGTAAAGAGGAGGAGAGGAGGGAAGACCTGACCTTGATCACAGAAGGACCAGACGCACAGACGCCTGGAGACCTGAGGGCATTTCACGGCCATGGGGCCTGGGGCAGAATTCTGTTAGGAAACTCTGGAAGATAACACAGGGACAGCACTCACAATGTACCTACTGTGCATCAGGCTCTGGTGAAGCGCCCTTCACGCCTTCCTTCCTTCCTTTATTTATGTGTGATGTTTGCCTTGTGTGCACGCGCGTGTGCGCGGGCACAGTCGCTTGTGTGTATACATGTGGAAGCCAGGTCAACTTCAGGCGTCTCTTCCCCTATCATTCCCCACCACATACTTTTGAGACAGGGTCTCTTACTGAAGCCGGAGCTTGCGGTTTCAGTTAGACTGGTGGGCCAGTGTGCATCTGAGATCGGCCTGCCTCCCCCTCCCCCTCCAGCAGTAGGGTGACAGGTACACACTGCCACACTCGGATTTTATCTCCGTGCCGGGGATCTGAACTTGGGTCTTCATGCTTGTACGGCAAGCACCTTGCCCACTGAGCCATCCCCCCGCCCCACGGGTGAAGCGCTTCCGAGGCATTTTCTCAGAACTGTCAACCACCTATTTAGCTCACAGCAGAAGAATGGCCACCCCGGGAGCATCGAAGAGACTTGGTCCTGGGTGGACATAGAGGGAGCCGTGGAAGGCTTCGGGGGACTCGATTGGAATGACGCCCAGGCCAGGCCTTCACTGTGGCAGCAGCAGGGGTGAACTTCTGGGAACCCACAGCCCGAGCTGAGGAGTGCCTTCCCTCCCAAGCCATGTGTCTTTCCCTGAACAGAGTACTACAAACACCCACATCTTTCCTCAGGATGCACCCAGCACCCAGAGAGGTCTACGTGAGGAAGGGTTTTTCCTGCACTGGGGACTGTGTTCTGCATTGACAACAGAATGGGAGAGAGGGAAGACTGAGGTTTTGAGGGTAGAGAGCTCTGGGGCCACTCCCGGTCCTGGCTTTTGTGGATTTCATCCTCTGAACAAATCCCTTTGCCCAGCTGTGCCCTAACCTGCTCCTCTGTACAATGGGAGCAAGAAGCCACACCGCTCCAAGCCTGTGTAAGGACTGAAGAGGCTGTATGGAGTCATCTGGGACCGTGCTGGTGCACGGAGCAGGAGCGGGCTGGATGTGCAGGACGTGCACTACAGCTTCCTCTCCCTTTTCTGGGTGTTTGAAGTTTGTCATAGTTAAGCACTGGGGGTGATGAACACCCTATTTTCTTCCTTCCATACAGGCCCAGAGGAAGTTCCTGCCCGCCACAGCCTTCTGCTGTCCACATGAAGAAGCGGGGACCCGAGCATGGGCAGGCAGCACTGGGCACAGGTGGGCAGTGGGCTGAGCCCTCTCTCTGGGAGCGCTGCATGTTCTGTACCTCACCCAGGGGTCTGTCCAGCTCACCAGGCGCCGCCCAAGCTCTGCTACTCCAGGATGCTGAGGTGAGAAGATGCTGACCCTGACCAGCTAACTGCTGAGACACGGCAAGGAGAAGAGTGGCAGTCACACATTGGTCTGCATCTGAGGACAGTGACGTCATCATTTTGGGACGGGAACAGGACAGCAACTCCAGCCCTTCATCCCAATTCCTTTCTTTCTAAAGGAAGGGGGAAACTGTAGTCTAGTTAAGGCTCAGGTTCTGAAGCAGCGTGGGGTCAAATCCAGCCTCCACCAATGCTAGAAAAGAACTTACACCTTTGGGCCTCAGTCTTCCCGTCTCTAAAATGGGCATGTAACAACCAGCGATGCTAACCTCAACCTCTTGTGAGAATTAAGGTGTCTGATTAACATGTGCCAAACCACCAGAAAACATTAAGCTATTAGGTTTGATTTGAGGAAGGAAGAAGCTTAAAAGTAATTCAATTCATCGTTTCCACGTGCAAATGAGCTAAGGATATGAGTGTGGTGTGGGCTACAACCTCTGTCTTCTTACTATTTACAGAAGGAGGGGAAACTGAGGCTGGCAAATTTCCTTGGGAGGAAAATGTTATTTCCTTCTTGTTTAAGAAAAGAATCTAAAGAGCCAGGGCTGAAGTAGCAATATTACATCTATGGCTAAAACAAGATGGGAGTGTGTGTGTGTGTGTGTGTGTGTGTGTGTGTGTGTGTGTGTGTGTGGTCCATTCGTGCAGAGCTAGAGTTCGGGGAAATGTCAGATTCTTGGAGAAGGAGATTTTAATTAGGTTAGAGTTGCCTCCAAAAAGTACTAAAATTAAATATGAATCCATAATGCATGGCATCATAGCTAATGGTATGCAAATGGGGCCGGGCCTGGCCAGCTGCAGCAGGAACTTAGGCTATCGAGGTAATTGGGAAAAATGTCCCTTGGCCCAAAGCCACAGTCCTGAGGATGTTGCGGGAGAGAGCAGGGCACGGGTGTTGGGCCTGGTGGGGCAGCTAATGTCCCTTTAATGGGAGGAGGGTGGCTAATGTGGGGACTGCAGTGGAGGGAAAGAGTCACCCTACCGAGGCAAGGGCTGGAGACGGGACCAGGCCAACTCTGCTGCAGATACCAGCTGTCTGCGGAGGCTTGGGCTTCCCCTGCAGCCCGGGGCTTTGACATGGCAGATAGATGTGGTGCAGGAGGAAGACACCCACAGCTGGCAGCCTGAGTCTTGCCTAGTTCACTGGCCAGCTGTGTAACTTAGGATGAGTCCCCCAAGAAAGCTAAGCTCCACCCTTCGGTCTCCCAATGTTATCTGGGGTCAGACTGGGCTAGAAATATATTTAGAGCTGTAAAAAACGGACAATTACTGTTTTCGTTTTTAGTGGGAGAATAAACGAAGCTGAGTGTAGTGACGGACGCCTGGAATCCCAGCGTGCTGGAGGCTGAGGTAGGGGGATGGCTGAGAGCTCAAGGTGAGCCCAGCTACATGGTAAGACTCTGTATAATAAATAAATAAAAAGTAAATAAGCAAATACATAAAAGCAGACAGTGAGTACTTTCTATACACTTCTATCTGCTTGGATCATAGCCCCTGGACCCTTGCTATAGCCCTCGGGAAAATGAGACAAAGTCACGAAGTGAGGGCTTCAGAATTTCAATCTAGTGGTTTTGATTCAAAAACCTATTCTCTTAACAGCTATGCCACAGTGGGGTAAAGATGATGCTGGCCGGCACGGTGGCACACATCTGTAACAAAGAAAAAGATGTCCTGGAGCTGAGGGGGCTCTATTCATACCTCCCTGGGGCAACAGGGCAAACGGTCTGCCACTCACTCAGATGTGCCCACTGCATCGTGAGCCCCTGAAGCGACTGTACAATTCTCAGTCTCCCTGGGAGTCAGTTTGCAGACGTACCACGTTCAAGCTGTTGACCCAGCCTCCGCCAGCCCCTTTCCAATTCCGAAGAGCTATGACAGGCCCAGCACGCAGGAGAAATTGTGAGCGGAGGTCAAGGCAGGCCTGTGAAATCTGAGACATCCACCTGGCCTCCGAGAGCCTCGGTTTTCCCATCTGCAGATCAGGGAGCCTCACAGCACTTCCGTGTAGCGGTGTGATGGCTCCATGAGCAGGGACTGGCTTCTGTGCATCAGCTCTAGGTGACAGACACTGGTCTGTGAACTGTGTGCATTTGTTCATTTGGCCCTAACTGGCCAACGCAGCTCCCATGGGGCTCCCCACCCTGGGATCTCACTCTGCCCCTTCCCCAACACACACACAGACTGTAGCCTCATTCACAGATGGATGAACTGGTAAGGTTAAGAACTTGAGGAAGGTTGTGAGGCAGGCTCTGAACCAGGGTTCTAACCACCATGCTCTGTGGCCCCCCTCCAACCCGCAGGGCTTCCTGCCTCATATGCACACCGTGGAGGCTGTTGTGTCCGAGGAGTAGAAAGTTCATCTCGGGTGTCAAATTCAGCAAGATGCACAGAAAGTTCCAGCAGGGTTGAGGGGCTCAAAGGATGTGACACGAATAAATGAATGAGGAGGTGACTTTAGATGCGGCCCGTGAGTCCATTCTGACTCCTGGCTCTTCCAGTGACATGGTACCTACTGAGTCCAGGAGGACATGGGTCCCACAATGCCAAGATACAGCAGTGGCAGTATGTACACCCAGTGTCCCAGAAAGCAAAAAATAAAAATGAAAATAACAGTTCTTTGGGACCCGACAGGTAGATCAACTCTCATGTCATTAAGCCCCCATGCTGTAGGTCAGAGAGTCACCCTGCCTGTGACCCCCCCCAAACCATCAGAGTCCTGTCTGAGTAGGTGCTGGCCCAGACGGCAGTCCCTGGGAGTGACACCCAGAAAAGAAAATATGGGTCTGGAAACAGCCGCAAGGTTCTTGAGATGGAAAAGCGTTACAGGCCCTTCCTTGGCGAGGGAATGAGTGCCAGGGGCCTTTGCCTATTGAGTTTTCATCAAAGTAATTTATTGATCAATACAGAGAACATGGCTAGTTCAGCGATTTTGTAAAAAATCACCATGTGTTGAATACGAGGAGCACTTTGCTGGATTGTGGCATTCGGGGCCCAGCAGGATCACCCGTGTTTTATGGCCTTCTGGGAACTGGGCCCTGGCAGTTACATCTCTGTGGCTTTATCTTCATGACACCAAAACATTTGGATGAAGGAAACAGATGGGTCAATCTTCCAGATGTGTTGTCTACCTGGTAACAAATATCAAGACGTTTCCCGAACAAGGTCAGGAGAGCAAACCTAGAGCCCGTGAGGCTGGGAAGATGAGTGGGTGGAAGAAAATAAGTTGCTCCATCTCCACTCCCCAAGGCCGAGGCCAGAGCGGGAAGAGGGGTTACATGTACTAAGCGCCTGTTCGCCAAGCCTCCGCCCCCCCCCCCCACGTGACACTTTGACACCTGGAGACTTTTGTGCATTTTCAGATGAGGCTGGCTTTGTGTTCCCAGAGGGACAAGGCAATTACAAGTGAAGGGATGGTCCCCACATGGAGGGTTCTCCTGATACAGCTTTATCTAGTTTGACTTGATCTTACAGGACCTCAGTTTCCTCGTGTGCCAATTCGGGGGACACACTGGAAAGTGGGGAAGCGCTGCCAGTGTGTCACAAACGCTCAGCAGACATGGGTGGTTCCGGTAGATACCACCGGCTTCAGTACAGTTCTTCTGTTGGCTTACTTGGGTTGAGTGCTGGTCTGGAGCCTGGATTGGGCCGATAGGGGTGGGTAGTTCTGTGACCATGGATAAAACACAAAGGAAAGGCCCCAGTTCCCTGGGGACAATGTGCTACAGTAGAAACCCCAGGGGGCACCCCTATCTGGGTGGGCTCCTTTCCTCTCCAACCCTACAGGGGTTCAAGGAAAGGGCTTGGTGCCTCCTGCTGCAATGGCTGCTGCAGCAGCAGGAAGGGGTAGGCCCCAGGGAAGGCATCTGGGAGGTGGAGGTCATACAGATTGGCTGCCTCTTGGGTGGGTAAGTGACCCCAGCATGACTCCCCAGACACTGGGAACAGTGAAGAACACTGAGACGGACTTTCCCAGAAGCTGAGCCTCCACTGATCTCATAGGCCACTGTCACTCCCCTCCAGTCAGGACCCCTCCCTTCCTATGGTGGGTTGTGGGGTCATAGCACAGACCAAGAACACAGGGCTTAGGCAGTATGCAGAAGGGACTCTCCTAGGTGGCATCAGGACCAGGATGCTTACTCCACATCTCTGACGTGACATCCACTACCGTCAGCCAAGGACACACTATCCCCAGAGTGGGACTTGTTTCTAGGCCAGATGTCTAGAATCCCAGACTGGAACAGTTGGAGGCTCAGGATCCCCAAGTTTAGATACGGGGGATAATCCGCACATCCAACATGTATCCCAGCAGGCAGAAAAGCAAAGCCAGCCCTGAACGCCAAGAAAGCGAGAGGCCCTATTTGATCCAGAACTTAATCCACTTGCACAGAGCTGTGTAGCTAGAGTTTTCCTGCCTGGCCCACGGTCAGGATAAATCTCTTTCACCTGCCAGTCCCACAGCCGCTCAGACCCAACCAAGTTAAACACAGAGGCTTATATTGCTTACAAATTGTATGGCCGTGGCAGGCTTCTTGCTAACTGTTCTTATATCTTATAATAATCCATTTCTACAAATCTATACCTTGCCACATGGCTCGTGGCTTACCGGCATCTTTACATGCTGCTTGTCCTGGCGGCTGGCTGGCAGTCAGTGACTGCCTCTGCCTTCCTGTTCTTTTTATTCTCTCTGTTAGTCCCGCCTACACTTCCTGCCTAGCCACAGGCCAATCAGTGTTTTATTAGCCACATTTGCCATACAGAACATCCCACAGCAGAGCTGGGCAGGGAAAACACTGCCCAAAGCTTCCCCATGCCACCTGCTCCAAGGGGCCAGCGGGATGATATAATGGCAGGACTGGGCACATCCACAGATGCTTGCACGTGGAAAGCCTTTCTAGCAGTCACCTTCTGACAATGTCCACAGAGCACTCTTGGCAACAGACAACCGCTACTCCTGTTACAGAGAATCCACTGGGTCATGTGAGGTCCCCAGCAGCCTTCCTCTGCCTGCTTGGAACAAGGGACCATCTGCCTTCTAGCCACAGTTCTCCTCAACTCCTGTCCAAGCAGAAGGCTGTGCTTTGCAAAACTACTCTACAGTCCAGAAGGAGACGGGAAAGGGTGCGTGCACAGCCTATTATCTGGGCCCAATTAGTGGCCGAGACCGTGTTAGACTGATGAGCCTGCAGCCACCTCGAGGACTAAGGAGAGGGAACAAGGACAGAGGTTGTTAAAATGCTCCTGCCGAGCCTGACACCTGCACCATGTCCTCCTGCCTCAAAGACACGGTAGTGCTTGGGGGGACTCTCAGCATATCTCCACCCAGCACGTGTTCACTTAAGGAACCACCACCCCAGAAAGGCACAACACTTCCCGATGAAGGGAGGTAGAGCTGGGATCATCAGACACATGCCGCTTGCTTCCTACCTCGTGGAGTGGGAAGGTCCTATCTGGTCCATCTCCCTTGTGACTGCCACTCAACCTGACTTACTAGTACTTATTAATCACTCATTGGGAACCAAGCTGGAGCAGCCATTGGGAACGAGCAAAGGGGTTACACTGCATCCAGGAAGACCAGGAATCATATCTTGGGGACACCCAGCCTGGGCATCTTACTGGCTTTCTTTATGTGAGGCTCCTGTTCCTACAGGAACAATTCCACTCACCCGAGGGGTCATGAGGGTTACAGGAGATTGGAAAAGCTTGGGGGCTCCCTAGCTGTGAAAATGACAACAGACTGAGACCAAGTTCCTCCCCACCTTAGAAAAGTCCCTGTCCACATGGGAGGTCAGGAGTCAGCCAAACAGAAGCAGGTAAGGTCAGAGAGGGCAGGTAGGAGAACAGTCCTGTCTCTGTCCTTTGTTTCCTCCTAGAAATAAAAACAGAGGTCCACAAAACATTCCTTTTCTCTCTGAACTTGACTAAAAGCCAGCTTGGAGCAGGACAGGGGACATCCTGTCACGAGGGATGAACAGAAAGCAGGGTGGGGATTGTGGTTCTGGAGAGGGTGAAGAAAGAAGATGGACACCTGAACTGTGTGGACAAGTCCCAATGTCTGAATGTCGGCTGACTCAGAAAACAAACATACAAACAAACAAACGAACAAAACCTCAATGCAACCTAAAGTTGAATCAATGAGAGGGGAACAGATAAAAAAATTAGGTCCACACGGAGAATTGTTTGCATGACCCCGCAAACAGTGGGTGTGTTGCTTTGTTTTAATAAAAATATCATTTTAAAAAGCCTAAAAGGAAGGGCTAGGGAGATGGCTCAGTGGTTAAGAGCACTGGCTCCTCTTCCAAGGGACCGGGGTTCAATTCCCAGCACACACATGGCAGCTCACAACTGTCTGTAATCCAGTTCCAGGGGATCTGACACCTTCATACCAACGCAAATAAAATGAAGTTAAAAACAAACAAACAAACAAACAAAAAACAAAAAAAACTAGACCTCCAAAAACCAAATAAAGAAAGCTACATCTCTTCAACATATGAGTCTAACTCAAAAAAGCCTAAAAGGATAACGGCCTGAGGCAAGCGTGAGGCCCACAAGCCTTTGAGTCCCAAGATCCAGGACGTCCAGCAAGACCAATGGGACAGGGCGTTCCAGGGAAGGCTGGGGGAAGGCTCCAGACAGGCTAGGGGGCTAGGGGTGAGATGCACATCTCTGAGGGTTTCCCAGAGCAGGTGCTAGGGCTTCTGCTCGGCATGAAGTCTGAGAAAGAAGTGGTTCAACAGGAGGAAGAAGAGGACGGCATTGCAAGTGGGGGCGTCCACAAGGCACAGTACCAGAGCTGGAACCACTGGGCTGGAGCCAAGCTGTTCCCATCGAAGTGAAGTGGTTCCTGGGAGATCTTAGCAACCTGTGGCTGGGGGTGGGGTGGGGGGGTGGTGGTGAGGCAACTGCAGCGAAATCCCGAAGGAGCAGGATCCTGCAACATCTGCCCTCCCAGGGTCAGCTTCTGTAACTGCGAAAGGGGCCAGGCTGGACCAGGAGAGAGGGATGAGCAGGGGGAATGAAAGCAGGAACCACTAGGGCACTGGGGGAGTCAAGAAGAGCTCTTTCTCTAGCTGGTGCTGAACTGGCCCATTCAGCCAGCTTCCTGCCAAGGAAACACACACACACACACACACACACACATACACGCATGCATGCACGCATGCACGCGCATGTGCGCACACACACACTGAGCACCCCTGACAAGCAGGGCATAGCAGGGCAGTGAGTCTCCACATCTATTATTGGATGTGACAATAGCAACAATGTATCAGAACATGGCACTGTGTCTCTACCTGTGTAATATAGACAGCCACGATTTCTCATTAGAAGCTAAAAACAACATTGAAACAAAGAAATAAATAAAAGTACTTTGCCTCAAAAGTAACCAAGCTTCTGCCCCCAATGGTGATAAGGAATACAATGTCCCTGTGGGCTGAATGAACTGAGTCCTCTCTACATGAGTTAGCCTGCGTCCACATGCTCCTCATCGAGGCAGAGATGCATCCTGCCTCTTAAAGGTGCTGCATGCATGACATACTCTCTGGGACACTCTTAGCCCAGTGCCTGGCATGTGCTAAGTCAGCAACGGGTTGCCATTGTCAATGGGTCGCTGTTATCAATGGGTCACTGCTGTCTGTCAACGGATCATGGTTGTCTGGATTCATCAAGTGGCACTGTATTCACAGAGAGGATTGGAAATTAAAAGTGGAAGGAAAGAAAGCCCAACACAGTCAGATCTCATGGAGCTGATGCTCCTGCCCCAGCATCCTCGGTACTGGCCTACACTTGCCCTGTGGACTGTTCTCTCCCTCCTCCACTCCATCTGCTAAAGAGAACATTGCTCCACGCTCAGCACACAGAAGGGCTCCAGACCCCAAGAAGACGGTAAGGGTTAAGCCGGACAATGGCCACTTTCTTTTTCAGACCTTCCTGCCAGGTCACTGGGAGGCCCTGGGATCCACTGCAGGTCCAGATGGTGGCCAGACACATCAGGCCTGTGTGACACCCAGAGGAGGCTGTGAGATGGGTAGTCTGCCATCTGAGCAGGGCTTGCTCCGTGGGCAGCCGTGGACAGAACTTAAAGTAGATCCTCAGTTCAGAGGAGAGAGCTGTGAATGGGGCTGAAGGCCCAGCTGCACCTGATGACATCCATGCTGCACAACGTATTGAAGAGGCTCTTAGGAGGTCCGGGCCCCTCATATATACCCAGCCTGCATCCACTGCGTAGGCCCAGAGCAAAGGTACAGTCAAGCCTATGGGAAGAACTCAAAACAGTGACTCAGGATGCTGGCTCTCTAAAACAGCCCTCCAGGCACCCACAAAGGCATTTCTTTTCTCACCAAGACCTCTGAAACAGCATCCAATAGGCCTCCAGCTTCCAGTGAAGTCATATTCCACAGCCACCAGGATGACTTCTTAGAGTAGTCGATTTGGTTCTGTTCCTCTCCCTCACAAAGTCCTCAGTAACTCCCCAGTGTCCTCAGGATCTGGCCCAGCCTCATTACTGTCGCTCAAACATCCTTCAGAAGGGTCATCTGGACCACTTGTCCATCACTGTCACTCAAACATCCTTCAAGAGGGTCACCTGGACCACTTGTCCATCACTGTCACTCAAACATCCTTCAGGAGGGTCACCTGGACCACTTGTCCATCACTGTCACTCAAACATCCTTCAGGAGGGTCACCTGGACCACTTGCCCATCACTGTCACTCAAACATCCTTCAGGAGGGTCACATGGACCACTTGCCCATCACTGTCACTCAAACATCCTTCAGGAGGGTCACATGGACCACTTGTCCATCACTGTCACTCAAACATCCTTCAGGAGGGTCATATGGACCACTGGTCCATGAGTGTTGCTCACACTTGGACTTCCTTGAGGTTTTCAACACTAATTTGCAATGTGAAACTGCTAGTATTTGATTGTGCTTGTCTACAAAGCTGGGAGTCTCACACAGTCCAGCTTACACCACTACCGGTCCCTTGGGCATTTGGGCACATTCCATCTGCTAACTGAGAGTTCTTCCCCACTCCTCCCCCTTCACCTTCACCTTGCTGCTTTGAAGTCTCATGGCATTTTCTTAAGCCCGAACTTTCCTCCTGGAACCTGCTTTGATATCTGCCTCTCCTGCCAGATTGTGAGCTTCTGAAGGACAAGGGTCCTGCCTGCCTTGCTCACCTTGACCCCTGGCATTAGACTGACCCACAATGAACATGCAGTGAAACCACTTGTGGTCAGCCACCACCCTGTGAATGAAGCTCCGACGCTGCCGGTTTGCTGCCGGACCTCAGGCCTTCTGTTTCAGATGTCAGTCTCCACTCCTGCAGAAGGAACCTCCATACATCAGAGATGGGAACCAAGCAAGCTGCTGCTTGCTGTGGCTTCCAGCAGGCTACAGCAACCGGTTTCCTCGCTGACCCATGCATGGCATCACCACAAGACGAGCCATGGAGGCAGTGGAGTCTGAGCTCTGAGTGTTCTCGGCAAACATCGCCTTGAGTTTGGCCTCCATGGGGTGAGCAGAAGATGGAGCTGGCACAGTCTTGGCCTTTTCAGGAACTCAGAAAACCTGGATGTCCTCAGCAGCCTTAGGCATACAGCTGGGCAGACTGAGAATTTCACAGGGAGAGAATCCCGGGCTCCTCTGTGACGTCAGCAGCCAAGCTGTGTGTGTCTCCATTACAGAAAGCCCACTACCCCCATGAAACAGTTTACTGAATCTTCAAATAGCACAAAAGATAAAGTGGCTGGTACTGGCCAGCACTCACTGGTCTCAATCCTGCAGGGACCGCTCAGGCCAGCTTTGCCTCCCTCTTGCTATAGACCTCAGAGACGTTTTAAAATCACATTCTCATTTCTATATTGGTGGGGGGAGGGCAAACACATGTGGAGGTCAGAAGATGATTTGTGGAAGTCAGTTCTCTCCTACCA
The DNA here is from genome assembly GCA_902168405.1 of Peromyscus aztecus. Taxonomy (NCBI): domain Eukaryota; kingdom Metazoa; phylum Chordata; class Mammalia; order Rodentia; family Cricetidae; genus Peromyscus; species Peromyscus aztecus. Next base: position 25,465 of record CABHPQ010169828.1, read on the forward strand.
CCACGTGGGTCCTGGGGATTGAACTCAGGTAGACTGGCTGACAAATGGCTCTACTGGCTGAACCATCTCACCAGCCTGAACCTAGAGGTTTATAGACAGTCACTAATGGCTTCATGTCTTCAAGTTCCGGCCCTTTTCCTATGTGTCCCTCTGTGGGGTGTGTGTGTGTGTGTGTGTGTGTGTGTGTGTGTGTGTGTGTGTGTGATTGATTGTGTGTGTGAGGCTGGACACTCACATACGCGTGTGCAGGTGTGCATGCACAGATGCGTGTACACGGAACATCAGAGAACAATGATTTCAGGTGTCATCCTTAGGAAAGGCATCCACCTCCTTTGAGACAATTTATCTCCAGGGTCTCTCGCTCTCCTGGAACTCCGTCAGTAGAATAGGCTGGCTGGCCAGTGGGCCAGTGACTCTCCTGTCTCCATTTTCTCAGCACTGGGATTACCAGTGTGCACCACCACACCTGGCACTTTTATATGGGTTCTGGGAATCAAGCTCAGGCCCTCATGCTTGCCAGGCAAGCGTTTTACCAGCTGAGCCATCTCTTTCCTCAGGTACTCAGTCTCCAAATCTGTGTAATGGGGACAGTGTGCACTGCGCCCATTCCCCTGGGTTGGTAGTGATTGACGAGAAGAAAGCACTACCTGTTATCTGGAAAAGGAGTCTACAGGAGGCTTAGGCCTTCCTCCCAAGGCTCTCTGTCCAGTCTCAGCAGCAAAGCAGCTCACAGGGAAACCTGCCCTTTGCCTGATGAGTCAGGCTGTTAGACCGTCGGCCCTCCCCAGCCCCAGGGAGATTGATGCCCGAACTGACGGATCACTCCAATGTATTAGGTAGATAAAGAAATTGATTATTCCATAAATCACTGTCTCCATGAAAAAAGGCCCAATTTTTTAAAAAAGAAAATATTATAAATCTGTCCAAAGCCCTGTGAGGGAAAGTGTGTAGCCATTTCAATTTAATTGTCTGAGAGCTTCTTTGCTGTGACTCCAGGAAGAAGAGCCCTGAAAATGAATGCATTTCGAGCCAGAGGTTCCTATGTCCTCAGGAAAGGCCAGGTCATGCCCTGGACCAGAGAGCTTTACCCTGCAGGAGGAAGAATCTGGATTAGCTAGAAATAATGAAGAATCACATCCTTGAGACACTCAAAAGGTGGATGGTGGGGGCTGAGGAGATGGGCTCAGTGGGTAAAGTGTCTGTTGTCCAAGCACGAAGACTTGCATCCTGAGTTCAGATGCCCAGCTCCTATGTTAAAGCCAGGCATGGCTGTGAAGATCTGTAACTCCAGCGCTGGAGGGTGGAGACGAGCAAACCCCAGGGTCTTGCTGGCCCGCCAGTCTGGCCAAAGTGGTGCACTCCAGGTTCAGTGAGGGACACGATCTCAAAAACTAAGGTGGAGAAGTAATTGAAGGAGACATCCAAGCACTCTTGCATGGGTTAGCCCAAGCTGCACACGCTCAAGTACAACACACACACACACACACACAAACACACACACACACACACACACACACACACACACACACACACACACACACACACAAATGTTAATCTCTTCCCATCTAGAAAAGTTAGAAGGATTTCTAAGGGTAGGGCCACAATAAATCCTGGAGGGGAAGGTGGGGCATGATCGTTCCTGGCTGAAAACAGTGATCAGGAAGAGGTAAGGGAAGCTGGGAAGGCAGAAGCAAAGAGTGCTGAACAAGATAGGCTTTCCTCTCATGTCTGCTGTGTGACATGCAGCTCAGCTCTGAGCCTCTCTGAACTTGTTACTCCTTCCCAAGATACAGGAAAACAAGGAAGCTCCAAGCACAGGGCTTTTATGTAGGCCCTACACACCTCAGTGTGAGGGACCTTGGTGTTATCACTGCCTGGATCTACCAGGGAGGGCCCTGAGATGCTCCCTAGCTCAGGACGCAGCTGCACCCCACCCCTGCAGTTCCCTGTCCTGTGTACTCGGCGACACAGAGTGGGCGCTCGGCTAATGTTTGGTGAATCACTGAGTCAGCCCAGAATCTGTGTGAAAAGGACAGGAAATAAACACAAAATTACAAACAGCATAAAAATAGCCACATTTCTAAAGCAGCTTTTTCCCCCTTCTTCTGCTTTCTTAAGGGAAGCAACAACAACAACCAAAAATCCCCAATCCCTTGATGCTGACATTTCTCAAGCCAAGGCCCCCAAAGCAGCTCTAATTGCAGCTACTACAGCGCACTCTCTCGCTGCACGTTCTAGGTCTTTCTAATGCTGTAAGCCTCTGGGGCCATCTTTCCTCTGAAGTCCCAAGAGTCCAAATGGCACTTCCTCTGTTGTTCTGACCTGTGTGGCCTTCTCTGTCTCTTTGGATTTTGATGCAAGTGCTCCCAGCCAATTCACAGTCTCCTAGTGATGGACAAAAGCTCCCCCGTCCTCCGTCCTCTGAGACATGTGACCCTCTCTCGTGGCTGGATCTTCCTGTCTAGGAACTGCCTCTGCCACACCCACCCTCGTCACCAGGCTTCTCTGACACATCCAGGTGACGATGCACCTGGAGCTGGGGCTCTTTGAGGGAACACCGCGAAGCTGTGACACACTGGTTTCCCATCACCTGAATGAATAGTAATTTTATTTATTAGCAGTAAATAAGGTTCTATTACAGGTGTGCAGGGCTCTACAGCTCAGGAAACAATAACACAGAAAACACGTTTAAGAAATCACATTTAGCAGGATAAAACTGCATTACGGAAGCCCACTTACCAAATGCAATGTGAAAGATGTCACCGGCAGGCCAGGCGGCGGCTCGTGGTTATCAGGTGTGCTATCTGACAGGCGGATGCTCATGCATTTTGTCATCTGCTACCGCTCCCTAGCAGGCAAGCCGTACACGGCACCGAAGATTTAAGAACCGTTTATGTGGAAGGGGGAAAGAGGAGAAATTCTACCCAGAGGCTTCACCTCCCTTAACCATGTGTTACTTAACAAAATTCCTGGTGTTTCCTCACCAGCTGTGGGCTTCTTAGAGACTGCTGTCCTGTATGTGACTACCAGAGCCCTAGGGGACCTGCACTGGAAGGCAGACTACCTGTTTAAGTGTGACCTTAGCCACACCAGGACTAGAAAGAAGAGCCACGGAGCAAAACGGCGCTAAGCATCCTAGCCCAGAAACTGGCTGCTCTCCGTGGTGCTGAAGGCGGCAGTGCCTTCCATCCCCCTGCCTCTGAGTAAGTCTAGCAGGACTATTATCTGGGAGCTTTTATAAACACATACAGAGCCAATCTGTATTCTCTCTCTGTGGAAAGATATTTCAGAGGTGTTTTTTCCACACTGGAAAATTCTAGTCTGTGTAGATCTCTAAAGACTGCATGTCTAGTCGAGCATAGCGGCTTGTACTAGTAGCCGGAGCTATTCAGGTCGTTGGTGCAGGGGTATCACCTAAACTCAAGAGTTCAAGGCCAGCCTGGGCAACAAAGTGAAATCCTGTCTCTACTAATAAATAAACCTATGAAGTTAAAGCTTCAAAGTGGTGTGTGTGTCTGTGTGTGTGTCTGTGTGTGTCTGTGTGTGTGTGTGTGTGTGTGTGTGTGTGTGCATGCTAAGAGGCCAGGACCAGGAGTCCATGCTTTAGCCCCACTTTCCCCCCACAGCTCACCAAGAAGCAGAGACCAGGTCATTTTTCTTGTGTCCTCAGTGTCCAGTGACAAATGAGAGTGATCCCAACCCTGGCCATGTGGTCCCAACACTGGCCATGCGGTCCCAGCACTGGCCATTCCCCCACTGATGCTCTGGTTCTTCCATGGACTCTAACAACATTGAACACTATGACATGATCCCCTCCCACAAGAAAAGGGACTTCCAGGATTCAGGAGAAATACCCAGGCTCTACTTCTCTTACAAGAAGTCAGGGACTCAATCTTCCTGTTAGAGTCTCCCCCAAGCCTCACTCCCCAGGGATCAGCTGTAATTCAGTTTAACCTGAGAGTTCCCCCATATTTTATTTATTGATTGGATGTTACGAGACAAGTAAAATAGACGGCTGTCACCTCTATTAAACTGGAGGAAAAGTGGCCTTGTCAGCAACAGGCTCCTGCTGCTCAGGAAGTGTCACCTATTTCCCTACGGAAGGACATGAGAGAATCGGAGTGCCTGGCTTCAGTAGGGGGTTGCCTCCCTCTGCTATATCCACAGGGGCATGGGAAGGGCTACTTCATGATCTCATATCACTCTCAGCTATACCACAGTGGTGGACAGGTCATCCAGATACTCAGGAAGTGAGACCATCACCAACGTCCTCAGTTTCCCCAGCGATCCAAAAGGGAAGACTGCTGTCACTCACTGGGCTTTGGACAAAGGACAGCTACAAAGCCCCAACTTGGTCATCTAGCTCTATAGAAGCAACGCCCCCCCCCTTGGGACATCTCTAGCAAGTAGATAGCACGTGAGTACCCAGTGGGGATGCGCAGACCTCCATGTTACACCTCAGCTGTCTGTCAATCTATGTCTACACATCCTAGCAGACTCCAGACAGGTGGCAAAGAGAAGAAGAAGGGATAGCCTATCCATGACTGGCAGAGTTGCAAGCAGCCTAACCACAGCTCTGCCTGAAGTCGTCCTGATTAACCAGCCTATTAAGGACCAGATGGCACAAGTTCATATCCTTGGACCAATCTCCAAGAGAGCATCGAAGATGCTGAAGAACAAGTGAAAAGGGGAGAGGTGAGGTCAGAAGAGCCGAGGGGTCATGACTGCATCCTCAGCCTCTTCAGGGAGCGGACAGCTGTGTCTCTCTCAAGAGGAGAGCTATCGCGATATGGAGCAGACAAAGAATGGAATAATCCTGGGCTTGGAAAGGAAGGACTCACTGCCCCCAGTCACTCCAGTGTACCCAGGAGACTAGATGGGAAAGGTCTTGGCAAAGAAGAGGCCAACCTGTGTGGGGGGAGACTACCAGAGGCCTCATGAGTACCCTGACTTCAGAGAAGAAGGCAGGCTCACAAAGTCCTCATGGATGAAGCAGAAAAGGTGCTGAACTGAATGACAAAGCAGTGAAGTGGCCTTCTGTCCCCATGACCACAGTCATGGATGTATTCATTTGATCGACAAATGTTTACTCTCTGTCTATGATGAGCCAAGCACAAACTGCGCAGGACACAGAGTCCAGCAGAGGGCAAGCCCACCGTGCTCCGGCCTTCCCTGTGCTTATCTCTGCAGTGACCGAGAACAATGCAATGAACATTACACTCAGGGCAGTGAAGGGGGCTGTGGGGACTTGCAGAAGGCCGTGGAGATCAAGAAAGGCTTCCTGGAGGAAAAGACATGTTTGCTGAGAGCTGAGTACGAGTAGAAGTTGGCCCAATAGGAAAGCAGGGCAGAAGTCAGGGGTGAGAGTGGAGGAGCAGAGCCTTCTGGGAGGCCTTTTGGTAGAGAGGAACAGAAGATGTGAGGTGAGGATGGGCCAAGCCTGAGTCCACAGACTGTGGCCACTGCCATGGAGAACACAAAGGCCTAAACAAGATGCTTATTTGCAGTTGATTAAGGTGACTTAGGGTGGGAGAATCCGAGGTCAGATGAAGAATCTATCAGACACTGATGTCAGCCATGTCCTGAGGCAAAACAGACATGGCTGTAGGGATGACCTGTCCATCCCAGGCTCTGATGGCATGAGGCATGCTAGGCAGTCCCCAAAGCTTTGCTGCTGCACAGGGGTCCCAGGCTCCAGCCCATAGGCATTTCATCTCCACAGACCCCAGGAAGGAAGCCAGAGGGGGGAGGGGATGGTGACATTATACCCCCTTTCTGAGATGGAGCTGTGGAAACAGGCCTGGGTGGTCCACCAACAGTGAACAAGAAAAAAAAAGCCAATTACAAGAAGACTCAATGACAGAACTCCCTGGAGATAAATGGCAGGTCCTGCCTTAAAGCTTAGAAGATCATTGTCACCAAGAGGATGAGAGAAGTTATAGACTGGCAGTGAATCTTGTGGCAAAGACCTCAGGAGTTGGATGTGGTGACACACGCCTTTAATTCCAGCACTGTGGAGGCAGAGACAGATGGATCTCCATGAGTTAGAGGCCAGCCTGGTCTACATGGTACGTTCTAGGCTAGCCAGGGCTACATCTCAAAAGATAACAAAAACAAACAAACAACAACAAAAAAGCCACACCTATCTCAGAAGATCACAAGCTTGGTACAGATCAATAAAAAGAAATGGCTGCTTAAACGTCTGATATAACCAGGAGTTGCATTATTAGAGGCCAAGGCTAAGATCCAGGGAGATGGTGACCTTACCAGTTTCAATAAATAAGCAGTATAATGGAAGGCATGGAGCTGGTGGAGCTGGGCATCTTTGGAACAAAGAGATTCCTTTATATTTGTCACGGTAGGATAGGAAGCCCACCTCAACCAGTGTCCGGGTGATCTCACAGCAAGAGCAACGGGCAGCAGCTCCCCTGAGTACCTACGTGAGGAATTCTAAGCACTTCCTATGTATTAACAAGCCCAATCCTTACCAAATACCAGCAGACAGGTATGATCATTGTGAGTAGTATTTTGAAATATGTAACCGTTTGCCCAAGATTGCAAAGGTGGGAAATCACAAAGACAGGCTTTAAAGTTAGTCTGTTGGATTCTAGAACCTGTAAACTTATCCACGGCACTCAATAGTAAAAGCCTTTGTGTTTCTCCCCTCCTCTGCTTTATGCCAAGCCTGCTGGTTCTCACAAAATCCCTTGAGGAGAAAGCTACTGGTTCCCATTTCACAGGTGAGGGACTCTAGACTGTGAGAAGTGATTCATCCAAATTCACACAGCCAGGAAGGAAGGGATTTTAAGCCCAGATAGCTGGATGCTAGAGTTCACGTTCCCAAGATAGGAGTCCTATTGCCTTCCCAGAACTGCCAGCAGATGGATTTCTGCTTCCAAGGTGGGCATCTGCAGCCAACACTGCACTAAAGGATGGGTGGGAGCTAAAAGCTGCAAGCTCCCGAGACTGTAGGCATTCAGCTAGAGACTGGCTCCAGGGAGATCCACCACCATGTTGTAACAGTGGTGTCTCAAAGGGTGGCACTCAAGGTGGGCATGATGGCGGTCTAGCATGCCAGCACTCCAGAGGCTGAGGCAAAAGAATAGCAGAGAATCTGAGGCAAGCCCAGAGTGCAAAGTGAGACATTGACTCAAAAAAAACAAGCAAACAAAGGAGGCAGGAAGAGGGAGGGGGAGAGAGAGT
>CABHPQ010169829.1:535-13305 GCA_902168405.1 Peromyscus aztecus
TCTCTCTCTCTCTCTCTCTCTCTCTCTCTCTCTCTCTCTCTCTCTCTCTCTGGGGGAGGGGGAGGTGTTGGGTTGGATTTAGACCCAGGAAACCCTGGACACCTTTGTGGTCCTGTATCCAAGAGAGGTAGGTATTGAATGGGAGCCTAGCCATGTCCACCTGAGCCTTGAGGGACCCAGAGTGCAATAAACAGTTCAAAAACATGGTAGTAACTGGGGATGAGAGTTCTGGAGACATTGGTTAACTGAGTTGATCTGATGAGAGCTAGTGCCCATGAGTCACCTAGAACTTTCAGAACCCCGGGAAGTGGGTGGAGCCAAGAGGGAGGGGATGCTGAGAAGCCTGGCTTCTCGGAAGCCCAGGTGAGCCTTCATGGTTTTCATTTGGGCCTGGAATGAAAAATGAAATTGCAGCTCTAGGCAGGCCTGGGAAACAGCAGGTGCAAATGTAGTCTGTAGTCGGGATGGGCGTGCAGCAGAGGGAGGCGGGTCACACACCTGGAGGTGAGGTGAAGCTAAGCCATGAGGGCTTAGCATGCTGGGCTGGGAAAGCTGACTTGGCCTCCTTAGAGACTAGAAATAACCCCCGGAGGTTCGAGGGAACGAGATGGTGTGACCTTGGAGAAAATGAGGTGCTCACAAGCACAGAGAGTGGAAGAATCGGTAAGCTCACAGCACTGGCTGCGAGATTCAGGAAGAAAGGGCCAGCCTCGAGGCGGTCACACGGCCTCCTGACATCAGTGGCTTCCACAAGGTGACTGAGAGACTGGGGGTTGGTACCCATGCCTTGTCAGCAGAGTTGGAGGGTCAGGCCAGGCCAGTGAGAGACCCAGGTAAGGGGAAATCTTCTGGGTGAGGGTACAGAGTGCAGGGCAACTCTGGGTGCTGGTAGCTGCCGCTCTCTCTGTGGACCTGGCACAGAACGATGGAGCAGCCATAGGTGACTTATTTGTCTCTTGAATGTCGCCTCTGAGGGTGTCATTATTTATCCTGCTGGTCTCTGTGACCGCTGCCACCCCATTTGTCTCTCCCCTGGCTCAGGGCACTGGCTGTGTCCCCTCCATGAAAGACAACTGTGTTTCATCCTCTTAGAATTCTGTGCCCACTCCTGAGGCCTGGATCTGACCCCAGGTCTCGTGGTCATGAGAGGGTCTGGGACCACTTTTCTATATTGATCACTTGTGTTGTCCACTGACCTCTGAGTCCTTTGTGGTGATTATGGGGAAACTGCAGAGCCTCAGTCCTGCAGATGGGACGCACCGGTGTCCACCCCTGGCCCACCCTGATAAAGCTGCCCACTTAGAAATATCCCAGTACCTCTGCGTAAGTTGGCCCTCTGTTCAAGATTTTGGAGGAGGAGAAGTCATTCGGCTGATCCCTCAATACTGTCATCTGCCCCTGCACCTGGCCAGCAGCATCCAGCTTTCCTAACCCCCCAGTAACCATTCTCAAAGGAAACAAGTGTTTTTCTCAACTACATCACATGATGGTTCCCAGCCAGGAGTATTAGTTACTTTTCTGTGACTGTGATAAAACACCACAACCAAAAGCAACATATGGAAGAAATGATTTATTCGGACTTACGGTTCCGGAGGGATGAGAGTTCATCACTGCAGGGAGGTAGGACAGCGAGCATCAGGCACAGTAGCAGGTGCAGGGAGCTGGGAGCTCACACCCTGAACCAGAAGCACAAAAGCAGAGAGTGACCCGGATGTATCGTGATCCTTTTCATCTCAAACCCACCCTTGGTGATTGATGTACTCCTCCGGCAAAGCTGCACCACCTAAAACTCCCCAAACATGGCCACCAACTGGGGGCCAAGTATTCATGTACCGGAGCCTATGGGAGACATTTCTCATTCAAACCCCAAAAGTCATCAGGGAAAGATGTAACTGACCTGTCCAGCCCTGGTGCCCAGTCACTAGGCACTCCAGGACCTACCCCTGTTACAGAACCAGGCTCAGGTACCTTTGAGCGGGGCTGTACTGATCTCCAGCTCCTGTGGTCCATCACATCCCAGGCCGTTTACGTGGAAGCCTGGACAAGGCTCTGCCCATAGCTTTCCAAAGCCGAGAGGTTGCGTCAGAGCTCAGCACTGATGCCCCTTTTTCATGCCATTTGGGCTTTGGCTCTTTTACCCTCTATAAAACTGGTCCTCGTGGCTAAGAGTAGAGCAGTCCATCAGACCCCTTCCTTGAAAGGGTAAGCTGGGAGGGATGGCAGAGGTGACCGATTCATTTCTGTTGTTGGAGGGACATGTTAGGCACAGAGGAAGGCAGGCCCAGGTGGTAAATAGCTGTGTTCCTAGAGCAGATTGGGGACCAAAGCAGAGACCCTTCCTTTGCATGGGGTCACCAGAGCAGCTCTGGGTGCACCAGCATCTACTGGACAAGCCAAGTCTACCATCCGACTGTCACAGCCAGTAGACATCCCCCGACCTCACCTTCCCTTCCACATTGGCTGCACAATCTGCTGCCTGTTCTTGGGCACCCCAGCCTTAGAGTCTCAGGGCACACTTGGCATTGTGCAGTTGGAAACCCCCCTCCCCCCTCCCCCGCCGCAAGCTCAGGTTATGTATGGGCACCAAACCATGCCTGAAGTGACATTCCCCCTTCCACTCTCAAGCCTCTGTTTCCTCTGCCATGATTCTTCCAGTGTCCATAAATGACAGAGTCGTTGGCATAGAGAGCTTGCAAAGAGTGATCCTCTGGAGTCTTAAGGTGGGTAGGAAGCCGGAAGCCTTTCTTGGACCTCTGCCCACTGGTCACTGGAGCCGGGACTGGACTCTGATGCTTGGTGGTGATAACTGGTGTTCATGGAAACCTTGCCTCATGTTCTAGCTCATTCCATGTGAAGCATCATGTATATTCCTTAAAAAGAAAAAAAAGTCAAGTCTAGTTAATGGGGTTTTAACCCCAGGTGATGACACAAACACTAGGACTGAATAGGATTCAGGTTGTGGACAGGTCACCCTGTCACCAGGAGATAGATGCGGAGCCTGCTCATTTACTGCATGGAACCTTTGAGCTGGGGATGCAGAGCCTGGGGCTAGTGAGCATGAGGTACCTACCACCTTCTCATAGAGAGTGGTGTGAGGACCTCACACCTGCGTCAGAGGCCACATTCCCACTCATGTTCTACATGGAGTGTTGAGCCATAAGGAACTCGGGTCATGTTATAAGAGCCCAGTTGTTTGGGGATGAGATCTGGCTATCTCCTCTTCCATTACGGTAGGCCGGCTGTGACTGATGGTGACCAGCGGAGGCAGTATCTATTGGTTTCTATTCAAGAAGCTGTGAAATTCACACACTGAAACCAACGCTTTGCTGTCGCTGTTTCTTGTCCATCAGTCCTGGGTTAAGGTCTGCTCCACACCAATGAAACCCACCCCCATCTCGCCACAGGTGCTTAAGCCCTGTCTCTCTCTCTCTCTCCCCACGCAGAACAAACCTCATTCATAGTAATGTCCTCCACACCTACCTAGTAATAGCAGTTCGATAGTGGGGCCAATTTCACATGTGTCAGCTATACATCAAATACCTGGTGGCCCCCGAGGACTGGGTTTATGATGTCTGTTTGCGGTCCAGTGGGGACTATGGATATGCACAGGCAGGGAGCAGCCCCCCAAGCCACCGTGAACAAATGGTGCCCCTGGCTCACGATTGCCTCTGCCAAGCCTCCCACAGTTGCCCCTCCCACAGAGGTCTGTCCACCACTCTGGACAGACAGAGGCTGTTTTCTTCCTGAGTCCTGGAAGTGGCAGTGTGCTCCACAGACCCAGGCTGTCCTCTTTGACTGCATTGAATAGCCATCCAGGTGCTGGGACACATTTCACAGACCCCATTGTGCCCTAGGAAGAGTGTCTCTGCGTGCTCGCTGGGCACAGAGTCCGGGCAGCATGCCGCTTCTGCCCCCAAGCCAGAGCAATGAATTGCTCCTCTCTTCCCTGGAATGAACTGGAAGAAAGAGGATTCCCTCCTCCTGTAAGATTGCCCTCAAAGCCATGCTCCACTTGCTCAGAGGAAATTATTTCTTCTCTCTGTTCAGGAAGAAGCACACTGCCAAGTTGACCCTCCCGTGCAGCGTGACTGTATGAGACAGCAGCTGCTGTCCCTGCTGGAATTGGGGGAGAAGACATGAGACCATAGGGCCTCATCCACCCAACAGTTCAACATGGCGGCCCAGCGCATCCGGGCGGCCAACTCCAGTGGCCTCCCTCGGTGCAAGTCAGAGGGGACTCTGATTGACCTGAGCGAGGGCTTCTCAGAGACAAGCTTTAATGATGTCAAAGGTAAGATCCTAGCCAATCCCTGGCTGAGGGGACAGTGGGATATTGATGTCTCCCTAACCCTGGAGCTTCTTGGGTGTACAGGCGGCCAGTTTTGTATTCGAGCCTCCAACCCTTACCATGCTGTTGGTTCCTCCCTGAAACAATGTCATTTATCTCGGTTTTGGGTGTATAGGAAGAAGGTTGTGTGCACACCCACGCACTTACTAATTTATAGGGGCAGGGATGCACATGGGTGTAGGTACACATGGACGCAAGTTCACTTGGAGGCCACATGACACTCAGATGCCACCCACCTTGGTTTTTGAGACAGGGCATCTTACTGAACCTGGAACTTACTACGTGCACCAGGCTGGCTGGCTAGCTCACAGAATCAGGCCGTTGAGCAAAGCTATCTTTCAGATACACACATGGATACCAGGATGCCATTTGATTCCTGAAAATCTACTCAGACCTTGCCGGACCATATCTAGTCACTTGTGCCTTGGGGTGCATCATGGTCCGCTGTGTCGCTGCGGTCAGGCTTCTTATAGCATTGGCAGTTCACTGCTGATGTCACACACACACACACACACACACACACACACACACGTCCTTGGAGATAACAGTGACAGCTTACTCTGAAGTCACTCCTTGTCCCCTCTCAGGCTGGGCACTCACAACTTTATCTCTGTTCCTTCTCCCTTGGCAAACTCAGAACTAAGTGATGCTGGACTGAAGCCACAGCCCCCGTGTCTTCAGCCTTTATATCAGTCACCTGCTCCCCGGCCCTGGCTTATGTGTGCAGTCCTGAGCTCCATTACACGTGTTCTTTGAAAGAAAGGGAACAAACTGGAAGGTGTTATAGCAACAGAGTTAGTGGGTGTTGCTATAAATAACGGAACATTTTTTTTTTTTTTTTTTTGCAGTCGGGTAATGGGCAACATGTTCTTATTTCTAGCTTTGTGGGGCGGTGGGGGGCTAGAAAAGGTGAGCAGAACCTGCGTGGTTTGTGCTCAAAACACAGACATGAGAGCTGAGGGCTTAAAAATAACAGTAATGACCCGAAAGCAAACAAGCTTGAAGAGCGTGCAGAGCCAGTGTGGTTCAGAGAGGGTGTCTGAGAATCCGAAGTCACACAGGACTGAGGAGTCATAGTCTGGTCTGCACAGATGATCCCTGGGCCTCGATGCTGGACTACCCCAGCCGGCAGCATCACATTCGTTTTCTGGCTGTGTGCGTCAAAGGGCAGGTGGGTCTTGTCACAAAACCCACTGAAGACTCTTCTACTGCTTGCACAAAATCTTAGGCCAGGGGATAGAAAATGTATTATTCAGAACCCTGAGCTTGCAAACACCCATGGAATATTTTTCTTTGTGTTATAACCAAGGTGGTTGTCAGTCTGGACAGTACTCCCCATACCTCATTAGGAGAAGATTTGGTGAGGTACATCTCTGTCCCCACCCCCTCTTGTTCCCTCCCCATGCTTGGTGTCAGCAGTTGAGGAGATGATGTAGACTTGTCCTCCTGAAGGGAATTGATGGCACACTCCACCATGGTGGATCCCCAAGGGATGGAAGACTGCTGCCCCTTGGAGGAGCCAGATCTTCAAGTGAAATATATTGTCATGTCTCCTCGAAAAAGGGTGCTCAGAATGTTAAGTAAAACCGTTCTTATTCTTCTTCAGCCTGGTAAACCTAAAATGATAATTTGTGTTGATGTGTTTCAGACTGTATACAAAGTATCCTTCAGTGCTTTGGCTTTTTTTAAAGCTGAAAATATTGCTGTAAGGGAATTAATTATTTGAAGGGAACACAGCAGCAAATAACTTTGGAGGGATTTCGACAAGGTTTTAATGGCTGGCACACGCTATTTAATTTTCACTTGTGTTTTGGTTTGGGGGGGTTCTTTTTTTTTGGTTATTTGGTTTTGTCTTTTATTTCTAGTATATGCATCGGGAAAGAAAATGTGTGTTCTGTGACTAGAGGACTTGACTGGCCACAGATGTGGGGGAGCAGGGCTCCTGTGACTTCTAACCCTGCCCGGCTCACCTTTTCTTTCCCCACTTTTCCTCCAGAGCTTCTTGGGGTTCAGAGCGAGTCCTCAAAAGCACAGTGTGACCTGTCCTCCTGTCTCTACCCCTTCTTGACACATCAAGGAAAGACCTCCTCCCAGATGGTCAGAGAAAGCTCTGAGCCGGCCAGAACTCCAACAGTCCCACCTAAGCTCCCCAAGTCTCTGCTTATAGTCAGTGAGGGAATTAAGACACTTATTCCAGAGCAGCCTTGCCCCACACCTCAGGGAGAGAGGAAACCGCCAGAAGTTAGGAAGAACAGGAGCAGATGGGCCTTGCTAAGGCCTAGCCCTCTCTGGCTCATACTCTTCTCATCCCGTGGCATCTCTCGGCGTGGCCACCCAGGGTTACTCCCGTCCTGCTCGCCTGCCCTTTGCCTGTGGCCTGCAGCACTCACCTAGCACACCTCCAGAGAGGAAGCTGGCCTGTCCCTGCCGGCTCTTTATTCATTCCCGTCCTTCCAGTGGCAGGATTTGTGTGGTGGTTAGTATTTTCAGCTTGACAGTCAAGACTCAACCTAGGAGACGGATTTAGCCAGGAGGCAGTTCCCAGACTGGGTTAATTGAGATGTGAAAACCCAACTTAGATGTGAGGAGCCTCGTCCCAGGGACTGGATAATGCAGGAGAAGATGAGGAAGCCAGCCGAGCCGCAGCATTCATGTCCCCCTGCTTCCTGCACACTCTGCTAGCCCTGCCGTCTCTGCCATGCTTCCCTCAAACTGTGAGCCGAACCCCACCCTCCCTTTGCTTAGGTGCCTTCGCCAGAGGTTTTCTCACTGTTGTGATTTGGTGGCAGAAGGGCACAGGCCGGGGAATTGTGACGCGTCAGCCAGCACCGTGATTCGGTGGTTCTAGTCCCAACGTGTGACTGTCAGCTCATGAACATCCCCTGCCCACTTACTGTGTGCCAGGCTCCTGCGGCACTTACCATACCTCTGAGGGATGAAGACCTCCACCCTTGCAGACGTGGCCTCTTTAACAAAGACAGATTAACAAGCAGAATGCACACAGACTGGTTGCATGTATGCTGTCATGACGCGGGAGTCTTTTGAAAGGAAGTGAAGACCCCAAATTCAAGGCTAAACTTGAATGTTTCTAGGCAGGTTTGATGATGCATGAGGAGTCGTAGGGAAAGGCAGCAGGTATGAGCTAAGTGTACTGAAGCCCAACTGCGTGAGTCCCCTGTCTCCGGCCACATTTGCCTCAGGCACAAGGAGGACGCCTCCTGGGACTCTACACCTGATGCTCTCTCCTTACATTCCTGACTTCAGACTGTACACCGTCAGGCCTCACCACAGCCTACTAAGAAAGATGCCTTTTCTCCATGGGGATGAACAGGGGGCCCCATGCTTACATGGCTCCAAAAGGCGATTCAGCGTAGGTCTGGCCAGCCAGCAGCAGCAGCAGGGCACCGCAGCAGGGCTTTGCGTCCTGTCCTTTTAAACGAGTGGGAGGGCGGGTTCCAGGGCCTGAGGAAGCCAAGACCACCTCTGCCAGCTGCGAATGTAAGTGAAGCGATTCCTTGTCTGCTTCCCAAGCTTGGCCAAGGAGACAGACTTTGAGTGTTGTGTCCCCTTTCCAAGAGAAAGGAGCCTGGCAGGAAATGGTGTCTGTGCAGCCAGTGTGATAGATGATGACCCAGTGGCCGTGGGCTTCATCCTGTATTGAGCATCTGTCGGGTTGGCTTAGCTGGGAAGTTTTTAGTCCTTTTGCTTGTTCCTGCGTACACTTGGTTTAGGAAAAGTTTTTATTTGAGCTGGCAAGATGGTTCTGTGGATAAGAGAGCTTGTTCCTTAAGCCCGAGGACGTGAGATCAATTTCTGGATCTCACAGTGGAAGGAGAGAACCTAGTCCTAAAAGTGACCATCTCTTCTCCACATCCATGCTGTGCACACCAGTGTGTGTGTGTGTGTGTGTGTGTGTGTGTGTGTGTGTGTGTGTGTGTACACTCGTGCAAGCATGCACAGTTTAATTTCATTTAAAAGGGAAGCATGTTTCTTTCTGTTTGCTACAGAGACCCAATGTCTACAGACTAAGTAAGGCCAGGGTGGAGGGCTTCCCCAGGGGATGTACCATGTCTGCCTCCATCGGGGAGAACGTTCTCCCTTGACAATCGTCTCACCGGGGGCTGGCTCATGTGGGAGCTGAACACATCCATTATTTTTCCAAGCACATACTCTGCTTAGATGACTTATTTTGTCTGTTCCAGGTGTTGTCTTTGGTACTCACAGGCATGTGATGTGATGGGGAGAATCATGCTTTACCCTGATTTGTTTTTAAAGTGATGGCTTTTTTTTTGTTTGTTTGTTTTTGTTTTGTTTTCGAGACAGGGTTTCTCTGTGTAGCTTTGCGCCTTTCCTGAAACTCGCTTTGGAGACCAGGCTGGCCTCGAACTCACAGAGATCCGCCTGACTCTGCCTCCGGAGTGCTGGGATTAAAGGCAAGCTGTGTTCAAATAATTATTGGGTAGTAACACAATGCATGGCTAGACAAACCTCTGATTATCAAGGTGTGGGGGTTCTGTGCTTCAAATAATATTTAAAATGGTTACACACACACACACACACACACACACACACACACACACACATCACTGTCAGCTGAAGAGGAGTGAGGAATGGGTTGGATTTTGAAACTGAACTAGTCCTGGTTGTCAAAGACCTGCCCCTCCTTTTCTGTCTTCCATACCAAAAGAGAACAAGGACTCAGTGATTTGTCGCTGGAATGCAGCATGCCACTGCCTAGCCCATAGCCTCCCCGGGCCACTGCCTCACCTGTAGCATCCCCGGACCACTGCCTAGCCCATAGCATTCCCGGGCCACTGCCTCACCTGTAGCATCCCTGGACCACTGCCTAGCCCATAGCATCCCCGGGCCACTGCCTCACCTGTAGCATCCCCAGGCCACTGCCTACCCCATAGCATCCCTGGGCCACTGCCTACCCCATAGCATCCCTGGACCACTGCCTCACCTGTAGCATCCCTGGACCACTGCCTACCCCATAGCATCCCTGGGCCACTGCCTCACCTGTAGCATCCCTGGGCCACTGCCTCACCTGTAGCATCCCCTGGCCACTGCCTAGCCCATAGTCTCAGTATGCTCTCCAGCATTTTACATTTGTCCTCCCTTTCATAATAGTGACAGTCCTGGTCAGAAATTAGATTTAAAAAAAAAATTATCAAAATGAGGTGTTCAGAACACAGGGACATGTCCACTTCCTGTCTTGTGATCTGCCTTTCTAGGGTGGTTTCGGGACATTCTCCTGGGTCCTTTGCCTCAGTTAGAAGGCTGAATTGGAAAGTGGCTGAGTGGCAGAGCACCTGAGCACTCTTGAGTCATTGCATGGGCTACGTGGGGCTCCCATGAATCTTTACCCGGATAGTCACCCACCTGGGATGGTACATCATGGCACCATCCATTTTAGCCCACCCCACCCCTCATCCACCCACCCTACCCTCCGTTTGGAAGTGTCTCCTGGGCCTGTAAACCTGGCCTTACGCTCTCTCTCTCTGTGTTTTGCGCAGTGCCTTCCCCCAGTGCCTTGCTAGTAGACAACCCCACGCCTTTTGGAAACGCAAAGGAGGTGATCGCGATCAAAGACTATTGCCCGAACAACTTCACCACCCTGAAGTTCTCCAAGGGTGACCACCTCTACGTCTTGGACACGTCTGGTGGAGAGTGGTGGTATGCCCACAACACCACCGAGATGGGCTACATCCCTTCCTCCTACGTGCAGCCACTCAACTACCGGAATTCTACCCTGAGCGACAGTGGCATGATCGACAATCTCCCAGATAGCCCTGAGGAAGTCGCCAAGGAGCTGGATCTGCTCGGGGGCTGGACAGATGACCAGAAAGAATCTGGAAGACCCTATAGTAACAACCCTTTCTGGAATGGAGTCCAAACGAACCCATTTCTGAACGGGAACGCACAACCCAGCATGGATGAGCTAAACCCCAAGAGCACTGTGGATTTGCTCCTCTTTGATACGGGCACGTCTTCCTTCACTGAATCCAGCTCAGCAACCACCAACAGCACCGGCAACATCTTTGACGAGCTCCCAGCCACCAATGGACTCCACATGGAGCAGCCGGTTAAGCGGGACAATCCCTTCTTCAGAAGCAAGCGTTCCTACAGCCTTTCAGAACTCTCCGTCCTACAAGCCAAATCAGATGCTCCCACGACATCCAGCTTCTTCACAGGCTTGAAGTCACCTGCCCCAGAACAGTTTCAAAGCCGAGAAGATTTCCGAACCGCCTGGCTGAATCACCGGAAGCTGGCCCGATCCTGCCATGACTTGGACCTGCTCGGCCAAAGCCCAGGTTGGGGCCAAACCCAAGCAGTGGAAACAAATATCGTGTGCAAGCTGGATAGTTCCGGGGGCTCCGTGCAGCTCCCTGACACCAACATCAGCATCCATGTGCCCGAGGGCCATGTAGCCCCTGGGGAGACACAGCAGATCTCTATGAAAGCCCTGCTGGACCCTCCACTGGAGCTCAACAGTGATAGATCCAGCAGCATCAGCCCCGTGGTAGAGGTGAAGTTGAGCAACCTGGAGGTGAGTACCTTCATCATCCTGGAGATGAAGGTCTCTGCTGAGGTGAAGGCCGACATCTTCAGCAAAAGTACAGTGGTCCTACAGTGCCTGAGAAGTGACTCAAAGGAGGGGCCTTATGTCCCCATCCCCCTCGCCTACAGCTATGGGGACACGATACAGGTACAGCTGGACAACCTAGAACCCTGCATGTACCTAGCTATTGTTGCCCAGGGCCCCAACATCCTCTACCCTTCCACCGTGTGGGATTTCATCAATAAGAGGGTCACTGTGGGTCTCTATGGTCCCAAACACATCCATCCATCCTTCAAGACAGTGGTGACCATTTTTGGACATGACTGTGCCCCCAAGACCCTCTTGGTCAGCGAGGTTACTCGGCAGGCTCCCGGTCCTGCCCCGGTGGCCCTGCAGCTGTGGGGCAAGCACCAGTTCGTCTTGTCCAGACCCCAGGATCTCAAAGTGTGTATGTTCTCCAATATGACCAACTATGAGGTCAAGGCCAGCGAGCAAGCCAAGGTGGTGAGAGGCTTCCAGATGAAACTCGGGAAGGTTAGCCGTCTCATCTACTCTGTCATCTCCCAGAACCCCAACGAGCTGTCCGACTTCACACTGAGGGTACAGGTCAAGGACGATCAGGACACCATCCTCACCCAGTTTTGTGTCCAGACTCCGCAGCCACCCCCCAAAAGCGCCATTAAACCATCTGGGCAGAGGAGGTTCCTTAAGAAGAACGAGGTCGGGAAGATCATCTTGTCCCCATTCGTTGTCACCACCAAGTACCCGACGTTTCAGGACCGCCCCGTGTCTAGTCTCAAGTTCGGAAAGCTGCTGAAGACCGTGGTGCGGCAGAACAAGAGCCATTACCTGCTGGAGTACAAGAAGGGGGACGCAGTGGCCCTGCTCAGTGAGGAACGCATCCGCCTCAAGGGGCAGCTGTGGACCAAGGAGTGGTACATCGGCTACTATCAGGGCAAGGTGGGTTTGGTGCACACCAAGAACGTGCTGGTAGTGGGCAAGGCCCGGCCCAGCCTGTTCTCGGGGCCTGAGCTGAGCACGTCGGTGCTGTTGGAGCAAATCCTCCGGCCCTGCAAGTTCCTCACCTACATCTACGCTTCTGTGCGGACCTTGCTGATGGAGAACATCAGCAGCTGGCGGGCCTTCGCTGACGCCCTGGGTTACGGGAACCTGCCACTCACCTTCTTCTGCCGGGCAGAGCTGGACAGCGAGGCAGAGCGAGTGGCGTCTGTTCTGGAAAAGCTGAAGGAAGACTGTAACAACCCTGACAACAAGGACCGGAAGTCCTTCCAGAAGGAGCTGGTGATGGTGAGTGCTCGGCCGGTGCCCAAGCCTGGGTGGGGAGGAGCTTCCTGAGGCAGAGAAGCATGGGTCGTATCGGGCCAGCTCACAGGGGGACAGTATTGGAAGTGTAGCTGTCCAGTACTTCAGGAGCCCCAAGGAAGGTGTCTCTCCCCTCTTCTACATTTGTGAGCCTCTCTGTGGTCTTGGGTGGACCTGTGTTCGCTGATCAGTTTTTGCCAACTTGACACCAACTAGAGTCCCCCAGGAAGAGGGAGCCTCAGTTGAGAAATCGCCTCCATCAGATTAGCTTCAGAGCAAGTCTGTGGGGCCCGTTTCCTTGATTAATGATTGATGTGTGAGGGCCTAGCCCACTGTGGGGAGTGCTCCTCCTGTCTGTTTGTCCTGGGTTGTATGAGAAAGCGGACTGAGCAAGCCCGTAAGCAGCGCTGCTCCGTGGTTCCCAGCTCTGCTCCGGCTTGAGTCCCTGCCCTGCCGTCCTTCAGTGATGACTGGGATCAGGATGTGTGAGCCAAATAAACCCTTTCTCCCTCCCGCTTGGCGGGGGGGGGGGGGGGG